>OW121744.1:43167008-43394508 GCA_933228675.1 Stomorhina lunata
GAATTATATTTAATACAATTATTGAAAAAATTTATAAAAACTAAACAACTGATATTTTCAAATGTTACGGATTTTCAGTATTTTTTGTAGGTTGTTTTTTAAACAAATGTATAAATATGTTAAAAATCAATTTTCATATAAATTTAAATGAATATTCATTTGAAAACAACATAACCGAAAATTTCCTAAACAACATACAATCAGTTACTGTAATAATTTCCTGAGTGTGTTTAAAATATAAAAGTACAATATACCTGGGTACTTAAAACGAGAACCTACCCTATACTACAGCAATCGATAGCATGAGTAAAATACATTTAACAAAAAAGAAAAATAACAAAAACAAAAATACCTAATAATTAACTGAAAATTGACAATAGCAAAAAGCAAAGTACTCAATCTATTTATAGCTTCAATATTATTAAAGGTGTTAATTAAATTTAAGTAAAAGGAAAAACTTGCTTGGAAACAACCTGTCATACTAGACTATGACTAGACTATGACTAGACTATGACTAGACTATGACTAGACTATGACTAGACTATCACTAGACTATGACTAGACTACGACTAGACTATGACTAGACTATGACTAGACTATGACTAGACTATGACTAGACTATGACTAGACTATGACTAGACTATGACTAGACTATGACTAGACTATGACTAGACTATGACTAGACTATGACTAGACTATGACTAGACTATGACTAGACTATGACTAGACTATGACTAGACTATGACTAGACTATGACTAGACTATGACTAGACTATGACTAGACTATGACTAGACTATGACTAGACTATGACTAGACTATGACTAGACTATGACTAGACTATGACTAGACTATGACTAGACTATGACTAGACTATGACTAGACTATGACTAGACTATGACTAGACTATGACTAGACTATGACTAGACTATGACTAGACTATGACTAGACTATGACTAGACTATGACTAGACTATGACTAGACTATGACTAGACTATGACTAGACTATGACTAGACTATGACTAGACTATGACTAGACTATGACTAGACTATGACTAGACTATGACTAGACTATGACTAGACTATGACTAGACTATGACTAGACTATGACTAGACTATGACTAGACTATGACTAGACTATGACTAGACTATGACTAGACTATGACTAGACTATGACTAGACTATGACTAGACTATGACTAGACTATGACTAGACTATGACTAGACTATGACTAGACTATGACTAGACTATGACTAGACTATGACTAGACTATGACTAGACTATGACTAGACTATGACTAGACTATGACTAGACTATGACTAGACTATGACTAGACTATGACTAGACTATGACTAGACTATGACTAGACTATGACTAGACTATGACTAGACTATGACTAGACTATGACTAGACTATGACTAGACTATGACTAGACTATGACTAGACTATGACTAGACTATGACTAGACTATGACTAGACTATGACTAGACTATGACTAGACTATGACTAGACTATGACTAGACTATGACTAGACTATGACTAGACTATGACTAGACTATGACTAGACTATGACTAGACTATGACTAGACTATGACTAGACTATGACTAGACTATGACTAGACTATGACTAGACTATGACTAGACTATGACTAGACTATGACTAGACTATGACTAGACTATGACTAGACTATGACTAGACTATGACTAGACTATGACTAGACTATGACTAGACTATGACTAGACTATGACTAGACTATGACTAGACTATGACTAGACTATGACTAGACTATGACTAGACTATGACTAGACTATGACTAGACTATGACTAGACTATGACTAGACTATGACTAGACTATGACTAGACTATGACTAGACTATGACTAGACTATGACTAGACTATGACTAGACTATGACTAGACTATGACTAGACTATGACTAGACTATGACTAGACTATGACTAGACTATGACTAGACTATGACTAGACTATGACTAGACTATGACTAGACTATGACTAGACTATGACTAGACTATGACTAGACTATGACTAGACTATGACTAGACTATGACTAGACTATGACTAGACTATGACTAGACTATGACTAGACTATGACTAGACTATGACTAGACTATGACTAGACTATGACTAGACTATGACTAGACTATGACTAGACTATGACTAGACTATGACTAGACTATGACTAGACTATGACTAGACTATGACTAGACTATGACTAGACTATGACTAGACTATGACTAGACTATGACTAGACTATGACTAGACTATGACTAGACTATGACTAGACTATGACTAGACTATGACTAGACTATGACTAGACTATGACTAGACTATGACTAGACTATGACTAGACTATGACTAGACTATGACTAGACTATGACTAGACTATGACTAGACTATGACTAGACTATGACTAGACTATGACTAGACTATGACTAGACTATGACTAGACTATGACTAGACTATGACTAGACTATGACTAGACTATGACTAGACTATGACTAGACTATGACTAGACTATGACTAGACTATGACTAGACTATGACTAGACTATGACTAGACTATGACTAGACTATGACTAGACTATGACTAGACTATGACTAGACTATGACTAGACTATGACTAGACTATGACTAGACTATGACTAGACTATGACTAGACTATGACTAGACTATGACTAGACTATGACTAGACTATGACTAGACTATGACTAGACTATGACTAGACTATGACTAGACTATGACTAGACTATGACTAGACTATGACTAGACTATGACTAGACTATGACTAGACTATGACTAGACTATGACTAGACTATGACTAGACTATGACTAGACTATGACTAGACTATGACTAGACTATGACTAGACTATGACTAGACTATGACTAGACTATGACTAGACTATGACTAGACTATGACTAGACTATGACTAGACTATGACTAGACTATGACTAGACTATGACTAGACTATGACTAGACTATGACTAGACTATGACTAGACTATGACTAGACTATGACTAGACTATGACTAGACTATGACTAGACTATGACTAGACTATGACTAGACTATGACTAGACTATGACTAGACTATGACTAGACTATGACTAGACTATGACTAGACTATGACTAGACTATGACTAGACTATGACTAGACTATGACTAGACTATGACTAGACTATGACTAGACTATGACTAGACTATGACTAGACTATGACTAGACTATGACTAGACTATGACTAGACTATGACTAGACTATGACTAGACTATGACTAGACTATGACTAGACTATGACTAGACTATGACTAGACTATGACTAGACTATGACTAGACTATGACTAGACTATGACTAGACTATGACTAGACTATGACTAGACTATGACTAGACTATGACTAGACTATGACTAGACTATGACTAGACTATGACTAGACTATGACTAGACTATGACTAGACTATGACTAGACTATGACTAGACTATGACTAGACTATGACTAGACTATGACTAGACTATGACTAGACTATGACTAGACTATGACTAGACTATGACTAGACTATGACTAGACTATGACTAGACTATGACTAGACTATGACTAGACTATGACTAGACTATGACTAGACTATGACTAGACTATGACTAGACTATGACTAGACTATGACTAGACTATGACTAGACTATGACTAGACTATGACTAGACTATGACTAGACTATGACTAGACTATGACTAGACTATGACTAGACTATGACTAGACTATGACTAGACTATGACTAGACTATGACTAGACTATGACTAGACTATGACTAGACTATGACTAGACTATGACTAGACTATGACTAGACTATGACTAGACTATGACTAGACTATGACTAGACTATGACTAGACTATGACTAGACTATGACTAGACTATGACTAGACTATGACTAGACTATGACTAGACTATGACTAGACTATGACTAGACTATGACTAGACTATGACTAGACTATGACTAGACTATGACTAGACTATGACTAGACTATGACTAGACTATGACTAGACTATGACTAGACTATGACTAGACTATGACTAGACTATGACTAGACTATGACTAGACTATGACTAGACTATGACTAGACTATGACTAGACTATGACTAGACTATGACTAGACTATGACTAGACTATGACTAGACTATGACTAGACTATGACTAGACTATGACTAGACTATGACTAGACTATGACTAGACTATGACTAGACTATGACTAGACTATGACTAGACTATGACTAGACTATGACTAGACTATGACTAGACTATGACTAGACTATGACTAGACTATGACTAGACTATGACTAGACTATGACTAGACTATGACTAGACTATGACTAGACTATGACTAGACTATGACTAGACTATGACTAGACTATGACTAGACTATGACTAGACTATGACTAGACTATGACTAGACTATGACTAGACTATGACTAGACTATGACTAGACTATGACTAGACTATGACTAGACTATGACTAGACTATGACTAGACTATGACTAGACTATGACTAGACTATGACTAGACTATGACTAGACTATGACTAGACTATGACTAGACTATGACTAGACTATGACTAGACTATGACTAGACTATGACTAGACTATGACTAGACTATGACTAGACTATGACTAGACTATGACTAGACTATGACTAGACTATGACTAGACTATGACTAGACTATGACTAGACTATGACTAGACTATGACTAGACTATGACTAGACTATGACTAGACTATGACTAGACTATGACTAGACTATGACTAGACTATGACTAGACTATGACTAGACTATGACTAGACTATGACTAGACTATGACTAGACTATGACTAGACTATGACTAGACTATGACTAGACTATGACTAGACTATGACTAGACTATGACTAGACTATGACTAGACTATGACTAGACTATGACTAGACTATGACTAGACTATGACTAGACTATGACTAGACTATGACTAGACTATGACTAGACTATGACTAGACTATGACTAGACTATGACTAGACTATGACTAGACTATGACTAGACTATGACTAGACTATGACTAGACTATGACTAGACTATGACTAGACTATGACTAGACTATGACTAGACTATGACTAGACTATGACTAGACTATGACTAGACTATGACTAGACTATGACTAGACTATGACTAGACTATGACTAGACTATGACTAGACTATGACTAGACTATGACTAGACTATGACTAGACTATGACTAGACTATGACTAGACTATGACTAGACTATGACTAGACTATGACTAGACTATGACTAGACTATGACTAGACTATGACTAGACTATGACTAGACTATGACTAGACTATGACTGACTAGACTATGACTAGACTATGACTAGACTATGACTAGACTATGACTAGACTATGACTAGACTATGACTAGACTATGACTAGACTATGACTAGACTATGACTAGACTATGACTAGACTATGACTAGACTATGACTAGACTATGACTAGACTATGACTAGACTATGACTAGACTATGACTAGACTATGACTAGACTATGACTAGACTATGACTAGACTATGACTAGACTATGACTAGACTATGACTAGACTATGACTAGACTATGACTAGACTATGACTAGACTATGACTAGACTATGACTAGACTATGACTAGACTATGACTAGACTATGACTAGACTATGACTAGACTATGACTAGACTATGACTAGACTATGACTAGACTATGACTAGACTATGACTAGACTATGACTAGACTATGACTAGACTATGACTAGACTATGACTAGACTATGACTAGACTATGACTAGACTATGACTAGACTATGACTAGACTATGACTAGACTATGACTAGACTATGACTAGACTATGACTAGACTATGACTAGACTATGACTAGACTATGACTAGACTATGACTAGACTATGACTAGACTATGACTAGACTATGACTAGACTATGACTAGACTATGACTAGACTATGACTAGACTATGACTAGACTATGACTAGACTATGACTAGACTATGACTAGACT
Source organism: Stomorhina lunata (assembly GCA_933228675.1). Taxonomy (NCBI): domain Eukaryota; kingdom Metazoa; phylum Arthropoda; class Insecta; order Diptera; family Rhiniidae; genus Stomorhina; species Stomorhina lunata. Next base: position 43,173,078 of record OW121744.1, read on the forward strand.
ATGACTAGACTATGACTAGACTATGACTAGACTATGACTAGACTATGACTAGACTATGACTAGACTATGACTAGACTATGACTAGACTATGACTAGACTATGACTAGACTATGACTACTAGACTATGACTAGACTATGACTAGACTATGACTAGACTATGACTAGACTATGACTAGACTATGACTAGACTATGACTAGACTATGACTAGACTATGACTAGACTATGACTAGACTATGACTAGACTATGACTAGACTATGACTAGACTATGACTAGACTATGACTAGACTATGACTAGACTATGACTAGACTATGACTAGACTATGACTAGACTATGACTAGACTATGACTAGACTATGACTAGACTATGACTAGACTATGACTAGACTATGACTAGACTATGACTAGACTATGACTAGACTATGACTAGACTATGACTAGACTATGACTAGACTATGACTAGACTATGACTAGACTATGACTAGACTATGACTAGACTATGACTAGACTATGACTAGACTATGACTAGACTATGACTAGACTATGACTAGACTATGACTAGACTATGACTAGACTATGACTAGACTATGACTAGACTATGACTAGACTATGACTAGACTATGACTAGACTATGACTAGACTATGACTAGACTATGACTAGACTATGACTAGACTATGACTAGACTATGACTAGACTATGACTAGACTATGACTAGACTATGACTAGACTATGACTAGACTATGACTAGACTATGACTAGACTATGACTAGACTATGACTAGACTATGACTAGACTATGACTAGACTATGACTAGACTATGACTAGACTATGACTAGACTATGACTAGACTATGACTAGACTATGACTAGACTATGACTAGACTATGACTAGACTATGACTAGACTATGACTAGACTATGACTAGACTATGACTACTAGACTAGACTATGACTAGACTATGACTAGACTATGACTAGACTATGACTAGACTATGACTAGACTATGACTAGACTATGACTAGACTATGACTAGACTATGACTAGACTATGACTAGACTATGACTAGACTATGACTAGACTATGACTAGACTATGACTAGACTATGACTAGACTATGACTAGACTATGACTAGACTATGACTAGACTATGACTAGACTATGACTAGACTATGACTAGACTATGACTAGACTATGACTAGACTATGACTAGACTATGACTAGACTATGACTAGACTATGACTAGACTATGACTAGACTATGACTAGACTATGACTAGACTATGACTAGACTATGACTAGACTATGACTAGACTATGACTAGACTATGACTAGACTATGACTAGACTATGACTAGACTATGACTAGACTATGACTAGACTATGACTAGACTATGACTAGACTATGACTAGACTATGACTAGACTATGACTAGACTATGACTAGACTATGACTAGACTATGACTAGACTATGACTAGACTATGACTAGACTATGACTAGACTATGACTAGACTATGACTAGACTATGACTAGACTATGACTAGACTATGACTAGACTATGACTAGACTATGACTAGACTATGACTAGACTATGACTAGACTATGACTAGACTATGACTAGACTATGACTAGACTATGACTAGACTATGACTAGACTATGACTAGACTATGACTAGACTATGACTAGACTATGACTAGACTATGACTAGACTATGACTAGACTATGACTAGACTATGACTAGACTATGACTAGACTATGACTAGACTATGACTAGACTATGACTAGACTATGACTAGACTATGACTAGACTATGACTAGACTATGACTAGACTATGACTAGACTATGACTAGACTATGACTAGACTATGACTAGACTATGACTAGACTATGACTAGACTATGACTAGACTATGACTAGACTATGACTAGACTATGACTAGACTATGACTAGACTATGACTAGACTATGACTAGACTATGACTAGACTATGACTAGACTATGACTAGACTATGACTAGACTATGACTAGACTATGACTAGACTATGACTAGACTATGACTAGACTATGACTAGACTATGACTAGACTATGACTAGACTATGACTAGACTATGACTAGACTATGACTAGACTATGACTAGACTATGACTAGACTATGACTAGACTATGACTAGACTATGACTAGACTATGACTAGACTATGACTAGACTATGACTAGACTATGACTAGACTATGACTAGACTATGACTAGACTATGACTAGACTATGACTAGACTATGACTAGACTATGACTAGACTATGACTAGACTATGACTAGACTATGACTAGACTATGACTAGACTATGACTAGACTATGACTAGACTATGACTAGACTATGACTAGACTATGACTAGACTATGACTAGACTATGACTAGACTATGACTAGACTATGACTAGACTATGACTAGACTATGACTAGACTATGACTAGACTATGACTAGACTATGACTAGACTATGACTAGACTATGACTAGACTATGACTAGACTATGACTAGACTATGACTAGACTATGACTAGACTATGACTAGACTATGACTAGACTATGACTAGACTATGACTAGACTATGACTAGACTATGACTAGACTATGACTAGACTATGACTAGACTATGACTAGACTATGACTAGACTATGACTAGACTATGACTAGACTATGACTAGACTATGACTAGACTATGACTAGACTATGACTAGACTATGACTAGACTATGACTAGACTATGACTAGACTATGACTAGACTATGACTAGACTATGACTAGACTATGACTAGACTATGACTAGACTATGACTAGACTATGACTAGACTATGACTAGACTATGACTAGACTATGACTAGACTATGACTAGACTATGACTAGACTATGACTAGACTATGACTAGACTATGACTAGACTATGACTAGACTATGACTAGACTATGACTAGACTATGACTAGACTATGACTAGACTATGACTAGACTATGACTAGACTATGACTAGACTATGACTAGACTATGACTAGACTATGACTAGACTATGACTAGACTATGACTAGACTATGACTAGACTATGACTAGACTATGACTAGACTATGACTAGACTATGACTAGACTATGACTAGACTATGACTAGACTATGACTAGACTATGACTAGACTATGACTAGACTATGACTAGACTATGACTAGACTATGACTAGACTATGACTAGACTATGACTAGACTATGACTAGACTATGACTAGACTATGACTAGACTATGACTAGACTATGACTAGACTATGACTAGACTATGACTAGACTATGACTAGACTATGACTAGACTATGACTAGACTATGACTAGACTATGACTAGACTATGACTAGACTATGACTAGACTATGACTAGACTATGACTAGACTATGACTAGACTATGACTAGACTATGACTAGACTATGACTAGACTATGACTAGACTATGACTAGACTATGACTAGACTATGACTAGACTATGACTAGACTATGACTAGACTATGACTAGACTATGACTAGACTATGACTAGACTATGACTAGACTATGACTAGACTATGACTAGACTATGACTAGACTATGACTAGACTATGACTAGACTATGACTAGACTATGACTAGACTATGACTAGACTATGACTAGACTATGACTAGACTATGACTAGACTATGACTAGACTATGACTAGACTATGACTAGACTATGACTAGACTATGACTAGACTATGACTAGACTATGACTAGACTATGACTAGACTATGACTAGACTATGACTAGACTATGACTAGACTATGACTAGACTATGACTAGACTATGACTAGACTATGACTAGACTATGACTAGACTATGACTAGACTATGACTAGACTATGACTAGACTATGACTAGACTATGACTAGACTATGACTAGACTATGACTAGACTATGACTAGACTATGACTAGACTATGACTAGACTATGACTAGACTATGACTAGACTATGACTAGACTATGACTAGACTATGACTAGACTATGACTAGACTATGACTAGACTATGACTAGACTATGACTAGACTATGACTAGACTATGACTAGACTATGACTAGACTATGACTAGACTATGACTAGACTATGACTAGACTATGACTAGACTATGACTAGACTATGACTAGACTATGACTAGACTATGACTAGACTATGACTAGACTATGACTAGACTATGACTAGACTATGACTAGACTATGACTAGACTATGACTAGACTATGACTAGACTATGACTAGACTATGACTAGACTATGACTAGACTATGACTAGACTATGACTAGACTATGACTAGACTATGACTAGACTATGACTAGACTATGACTAGACTATGACTAGACTATGACTAGACTATGACTAGACTATGACTAGACTATGACTAGACTATGACTAGACTATGACTAGACTATGACTAGACTATGACTAGACTATGACTAGACTATGACTAGACTATGACTAGACTATGACTAGACTATGACTAGACTATGACTAGACTATGACTAGACTATGACTAGACTATGACTAGACTATGACTAGACTATGACTAGACTATGACTAGACTATGACTAGACTATGACTAGACTATGACTAGACTATGACTAGACTATGACTAGACTATGACTAGACTATGACTAGACTATGACTAGACTATGACTAGACTATGACTAGACTATGACTAGACTATGACTAGACTATGACTAGACTATGACTAGACTATGACTAGACTATGACTAGACTATGACTAGACTATGACTAGACTATGACTAGACTATGACTAGACTATGACTAGACTATGACTAGACTATGACTAGACTATGACTAGACTATGACTAGACTATGACTAGACTATGACTAGACTATGACTAGACTATGACTAGACTATGACTAGACTATGACTAGACTATGACTAGACTATGACTAGACTATGACTAGACTATGACTAGACTATGACTAGACTATGACTAGACTATGACTAGACTATGACTAGACTATGACTAGACTATGACTAGACTATGACTAGACTATGACTAGACTATGACTAGACTATGACTAGACTATGACTAGACTATGACTAGACTATGACTAGACTATGACTAGACTATGACTAGACTATGACTAGACTATGACTAGACTATGACTAGACTATGACTAGACTATGACTAGACTATGACTAGACTATGACTAGACTATGACTAGACTATGACTAGACTATGACTAGACTATGACTAGACTATGACTAGACTATGACTAGACTATGACTAGACTATGACTAGACTATGACTAGACTATGACTAGACTATGACTAGACTATGACTAGACTATGACTAGACTATGACTAGACTATGACTAGACTATGACTAGACTATGACTAGACTATGACTAGACTATGACTAGACTATGACTAGACTATGACTAGACTATGACTAGACTATGACTAGACTATGACTAGACTATGACTAGACTATGACTAGACTATGACTAGACTATGACTAGACTATGACTAGACTATGACTAGACTATGACTAGACTATGACTAGACTATGACTAGACTATGACTAGACTATGACTAGACTATGACTAGACTATGACTAGACTATGACTAGACTATGACTAGACTATGACTAGACTATGACTAGACTATGACTAGACTATGACTAGACTATGACTAGACTATGACTAGACTATGACTAGACTATGACTAGACTATGACTAGACTATGACTAGACTATGACTAGACTATGACTAGACTATGACTAGACTATGACTAGACTATGACTAGACTATGACTAGACTATGACTAGACTATGACTAGACTATGACTAGACTATGACTAGACTATGACTAGACTATGACTAGACTATGACTAGACTATGACTAGACTATGACTAGACTATGACTAGACTATGACTAGACTATGACTAGACTATGACTAGACTATGACTAGACTATGACTAGACTATGACTAGACTATGACTAGACTATGACTAGACTATGACTAGACTATGACTAGACTATGACTAGACTATGACTAGACTATGACTAGACTATGACTAGACTATGACTAGACTATGACTAGACTATGACTAGACTATGACTAGACTATGACTAGACTATGACTAGACTATGACTAGACTATGACTAGACTATGACTAGACTATGACTAGACTATGACTAGACTATGACTAGACTATGACTAGACTATGACTAGACTATGACTAGACTATGACTAGACTATGACTAGACTATGACTAGACTATGACTAGACTATGACTAGACTATGACTAGACTATGACTAGACTATGACTAGACTATGACTAGACTATGACTAGACTATGACTAGACTATGACTAGACTATGACTAGACTATGACTAGACTATGACTAGACTATGACTAGACTATGACTAGACTATGACTAGACTATGACTAGACTATGACTAGACTATGACTAGACTATGACTAGACTATGACTAGACTATGACTAGACTATGACTAGACTATGACTAGACTATGACTAGACTATGACTAGACTATGACTAGACTATGACTAGACTATGACTAGACTATGACTAGACTATGACTAGACTATGACTAGACTATGACTAGACTATGACTAGACTATGACTAGACTATGACTAGACTATGACTAGACTATGACTAGACTATGACTAGACTATGACTAGACTATGACTAGACTATGACTAGACTATGACTAGACTATGACTAGACTATGACTAGACTATGACTAGACTATGACTAGACTATGACTAGACTATGACTAGACTATGACTAGACTATGACTAGACTATGACTAGACTATGACTAGACTATGACTAGACTATGACTAGACTATGACTAGACTATGACTAGACTATGACTAGACTATGACTAGACTATGACTAGACTATGACTAGACTATGACTAGACTATGACTAGACTATGACTAGACTATGACTAGACTATGACTAGACTATGACTAGACTATGACTAGACTATGACTAGACTATGACTAGACTATGACTAGACTATGACTAGACTATGACTAGACTATGACTAGACTATGACTAGACTATGACTAGACTATGACTAGACTATGACTAGACTATGACTAGACTATGACTAGACTATGACTAGACTATGACTAGACTATGACTAGACTATGACTAGACTATGACTAGACTATGACTAGACTATGACTAGACTATGACTAGACTATGACTAGACTATGACTAGACTATGACTAGACTATGACTAGACTATGACTAGACTATGACTAGACTATGACTAGACTATGACTAGACTATGACTAGACTATGACTAGACTATGACTAGACTATGACTAGACTATGACTAGACTATGACTAGACTATGACTAGACTATGACTAGACTATGACTAGACTATGACTAGACTATGACTAGACTATGACTAGACTATGACTAGACTATGACTAGACTATGACTAGACTATGACTAGACTATGACTAGACTATGACTAGACTATGACTAGACTATGACTAGACTATGACTAGACTATGACTAGACTATGACTAGACTATGACTAGACTATGACTAGACTATGACTAGACTATGACTAGACTATGACTAGACTATGACTAGACTATGACTAGACTATGACTAGACTATGACTAGACTATGACTAGACTATGACTAGACTATGACTAGACTATGACTAGACTATGACTAGACTATGACTAGACTATGACTAGACTATGACTAGACTATGACTAGACTATGACTAGACTATGACTAGACTATGACTAGACTATGACTAGACTATGACTAGACTATGACTAGACTATGACTAGACTATGACTAGACTATGACTAGACTATGACTAGACTATGACTAGACTATGACTAGACTATGACTAGACTATGACTAGACTATGACTAGACTATGACTAGACTATGACTAGACTATGACTAGACTATGACTAGACTATGACTAGACTATGACTAGACTATGACTAGACTATGACTAGACTATGACTAGACTATGACTAGACTATGACTAGACTATGACTAGACTATGACTAGACTATGACTAGACTATGACTAGACTATGACTAGACTATGACTAGACTATGACTAGACTATGACTAGACTATGACTAGACTATGACTAGACTATGACTAGACTATGACTAGACTATGACTAGACTATGACTAGACTATGACTAGACTATGACTAGACTATGACTAGACTATGACTAGACTATGACTAGACTATGACTAGACTATGACTAGACTATGACTAGACTATGACTAGACTATGACTAGACTATGACTAGACTATGACTAGACTATGACTAGACTATGACTAGACTATGACTAGACTATGACTAGACTATGACTAGACTATGACTAGACTATGACTAGACTATGACTAGACTATGACTAGACTATGACTAGACTATGACTAGACTATGACTAGACTATGACTAGACTATGACTAGACTATGACTAGACTATGACTAGACTATGACTAGACTATGACTAGACTATGACTAGACTATGACTAGACTATGACTAGACTATGACTAGACTATGACTAGACTATGACTAGACTATGACTAGACTATGACTAGACTATGACTAGACTATGACTAGACTATGACTAGACTATGACTAGACTATGACTAGACTATGACTAGACTATGACTAGACTATGACTAGACTATGACTAGACTATGACTAGACTATGACTAGACTATGACTAGACTATGACTAGACTATGACTAGACTATGACTAGACTATGACTAGACTATGACTAGACTATGACTAGACTATGACTAGACTATGACTAGACTATGACTAGACTATGACTAGACTATGACTAGACTATGACTAGACTATGACTAGACTATGACTAGACTATGACTAGACTATGACTAGACTATGACTAGACTATGACTAGACTATGACTAGACTATGACTAGACTATGACTAGACTATGACTAGACTATGACTAGACTATGACTAGACTATGACTAGACTATGACTAGACTATGACTAGACTATGACTAGACTATGACTAGACTATGACTAGACTATGACTAGACTATGACTAGACTATGACTAGACTATGACTAGACTATGACTAGACTATGACTAGACTATGACTAGACTATGACTAGACTATGACTAGACTATGACTAGACTATGACTAGACTATGACTAGACTATGACTAGACTATGACTAGACTATGACTAGACTATGACTAGACTATGACTAGACTATGACTAGACTATGACTAGACTATGACTAGACTATGACTAGACTATGACTAGACTATGACTAGACTATGACTAGACTATGACTAGACTATGACTAGACTATGACTAGACTATGACTAGACTATGACTAGACTATGACTAGACTATGACTAGACTATGACTAGACTATGACTAGACTATGACTAGACTATGACTAGACTATGACTAGACTATGACTAGACTATGACTAGACTATGACTAGACTATGACTAGACTATGACTAGACTATGACTAGACTATGACTAGACTATGACTAGACTATGACTAGACTATGACTAGACTATGACTAGACTATGACTAGACTATGACTAGACTATGACTAGACTATGACTAGACTATGACTAGACTATGACTAGACTATGACTAGACTATGACTAGACTATGACTAGACTATGACTAGACTATGACTAGACTATGACTAGACTATGACTAGACTATGACTAGACTATGACTAGACTATGACTAGACTATGACTAGACTATGACTAGACTATGACTAGACTATGACTAGACTATGACTAGACTATGACTAGACTATGACTAGACTATGACTAGACTATGACTAGACTATGACTAGACTATGACTAGACTATGACTAGACTATGACTAGACTATGACTAGACTATGACTAGACTATGACTAGACTATGACTAGACTATGACTAGACTATGACTAGACTATGACTAGACTATGACTAGACTATGACTAGACTATGACTAGACTATGACTAGACTATGACTAGACTATGACTAGACTATGACTAGACTATGACTAGACTATGACTAGACTATGACTAGACTATGACTAGACTATGACTAGACTATGACTAGACTATGACTAGACTATGACTAGACTATGACTAGACTATGACTAGACTATGACTAGACTATGACTAGACTATGACTAGACTATGACTAGACTATGACTAGACTATGACTAGACTATGACTAGACTATGACTAGACTATGACTAGACTATGACTAGACTATGACTAGACTATGACTAGACTATGACTAGACTATGACTAGACTATGACTAGACTATGACTAGACTATGACTAGACTATGACTAGACTATGACTAGACTATGACTAGACTATGACTAGACTATGACTAGACTATGACTAGACTATGACTAGACTATGACTAGACTATGACTAGACTATGACTAGACTATGACTAGACTATGACTAGACTATGACTAGACTATGACTAGACTATGACTAGACTATGACTAGACTATGACTAGACTATGACTAGACTATGACTAGACTATGACTAGACTATGACTAGACTATGACTAGACTATGACTAGACTATGACTAGACTATGACTAGACTATGACTAGACTATGACTAGACTATGACTAGACTATGACTAGACTATGACTAGACTATGACTAGACTATGACTAGACTATGACTAGACTATGACTAGACTATGACTAGACTATGACTAGACTATGACTAGACTATGACTAGACTATGACTAGACTATGACTAGACTATGACTAGACTATGACTAGACTATGACTAGACTATGACTAGACTATGACTAGACTATGACTAGACTATGACTAGACTATGACTAGACTATGACTAGACTATGACTAGACTATGACTAGACTATGACTAGACTATGACTAGACTATGACTAGACTATGACTAGACTATGACTAGACTATGACTAGACTATGACTAGACTATGACTAGACTATGACTAGACTATGACTAGACTATGACTAGACTATGACTAGACTATGACTAGACTATGACTAGACTATGACTAGACTATGACTAGACTATGACTAGACTATGACTAGACTATGACTAGACTATGACTAGACTATGACTAGACTATGACTAGACTATGACTAGACTATGACTAGACTATGACTAGACTATGACTAGACTATGACTAGACTATGACTAGACTATGACTAGACTATGACTAGACTATGACTAGACTATGACTAGACTATGACTAGACTATGACTAGACTATGACTAGACTATGACTAGACTATGACTAGACTATGACTAGACTATGACTAGACTATGACTAGACTATGACTAGACTATGACTAGACTATGACTAGACTATGACTAGACTATGACTAGACTATGACTAGACTATGACTAGACTATGACTAGACTATGACTAGACTATGACTAGACTATGACTAGACTATGACTAGACTATGACTAGACTATGACTAGACTATGACTAGACTATGACTAGACTATGACTAGACTATGACTAGACTATGACTAGACTATGACTAGACTATGACTAGACTATGACTAGACTATGACTAGACTATGACTAGACTATGACTAGACTATGACTAGACTATGACTAGACTATGACTAGACTATGACTAGACTATGACTAGACTATGACTAGACTATGACTAGACTATGACTAGACTATGACTAGACTATGACTAGACTATGACTAGACTATGACTAGACTATGACTAGACTATGACTAGACTATGACTAGACTATGACTAGACTATGACTAGACTATGACTAGACTATGACTAGACTATGACTAGACTATGACTAGACTATGACTAGACTATGACTAGACTATGACTAGACTATGACTAGACTATGACTAGACTATGACTAGACTATGACTAGACTATGACTAGACTATGACTAGACTATGACTAGACTATGACTAGACTATGACTAGACTATGACTAGACTATGACTAGACTATGACTAGACTATGACTAGACTATGACTAGACTATGACTAGACTATGACTAGACTATGACTAGACTATGACTAGACTATGACTAGACTATGACTAGACTATGACTAGACTATGACTAGACTATGACTAGACTATGACTAGACTATGACTAGACTATGACTAGACTATGACTAGACTATGACTAGACTATGACTAGACTATGACTAGACTATGACTAGACTATGACTAGACTATGACTAGACTATGACTAGACTATGACTAGACTATGACTAGACTATGACTAGACTATGACTAGACTATGACTAGACTATGACTAGACTATGACTAGACTATGACTAGACTATGACTAGACTATGACTAGACTATGACTAGACTATGACTAGACTATGACTAGACTATGACTAGACTATGACTAGACTATGACTAGACTATGACTAGACTATGACTAGACTATGACTAGACTATGACTAGACTATGACTAGACTATGACTAGACTATGACTAGACTATGACTAGACTATGACTAGACTATGACTAGACTATGACTAGACTATGACTAGACTATGACTAGACTATGACTAGACTATGACTAGACTATGACTAGACTATGACTAGACTATGACTAGACTATGACTAGACTATGACTAGACTATGACTAGACTATGACTAGACTATGACTAGACTATGACTAGACTATGACTAGACTATGACTAGACTATGACTAGACTATGACTAGACTATGACTAGACTATGACTAGACTATGACTAGACTATGACTAGACTATGACTAGACTATGACTAGACTATGACTAGACTATGACTAGACTATGACTAGACTATGACTAGACTATGACTAGACTATGACTAGACTATGACTAGACTATGACTAGACTATGACTAGACTATGACTAGACTATGACTAGACTATGACTAGACTATGACTAGACTATGACTAGACTATGACTAGACTATGACTAGACTATGACTAGACTATGACTAGACTATGACTAGACTATGACTAGACTATGACTAGACTATGACTAGACTATGACTAGACTATGACTAGACTATGACTAGACTATGACTAGACTATGACTAGACTATGACTAGACTATGACTAGACTATGACTAGACTATGACTAGACTATGACTAGACTATGACTAGACTATGACTAGACTATGACTAGACTATGACTAGACTATGACTAGACTATGACTAGACTATGACTAGACTATGACTAGACTATGACTAGACTATGACTAGACTATGACTAGACTATGACTAGACTATGACTAGACTATGACTAGACTATGACTAGACTATGACTAGACTATGACTAGACTATGACTAGACTATGACTAGACTATGACTAGACTATGACTAGACTATGACTAGACTATGACTAGACTATGACTAGACTATGACTAGACTATGACTAGACTATGACTAGACTATGACTAGACTATGACTAGACTATGACTAGACTATGACTAGACTATGACTAGACTATGACTAGACTATGACTAGACTATGACTAGACTATGACTAGACTATGACTAGACTATGACTAGACTATGACTAGACTATGACTAGACTATGACTAGACTATGACTAGACTATGACTAGACTATGACTAGACTATGACTAGACTATGACTAGACTATGACTAGACTATGACTAGACTATGACTAGACTATGACTAGACTATGACTAGACTATGACTAGACTATGACTAGACTATGACTAGACTATGACTAGACTATGACTAGACTATGACTAGACTATGACTAGACTATGACTAGACTATGACTAGACTATGACTAGACTATGACTAGACTATGACTAGACTATGACTAGACTATGACTAGACTATGACTAGACTATGACTAGACTATGACTAGACTATGACTAGACTATGACTAGACTATGACTAGACTATGACTAGACTATGACTAGACTATGACTAGACTATGACTAGACTATGACTAGACTATGACTAGACTATGACTAGACTATGACTAGACTATGACTAGACTATGACTAGACTATGACTAGACTATGACTAGACTATGACTAGACTATGACTAGACTATGACTAGACTATGACTAGACTATGACTAGACTATGACTAGACTATGACTAGACTATGACTAGACTATGACTAGACTATGACTAGACTATGACTAGACTATGACTAGACTATGACTAGACTATGACTAGACTATGACTAGACTATGACTAGACTATGACTAGACTATGACTAGACTATGACTAGACTATGACTAGACTATGACTAGACTATGACTAGACTATGACTAGACTATGACTAGACTATGACTAGACTATGACTAGACTATGACTAGACTATGACTAGACTATGACTAGACTATGACTAGACTATGACTAGACTATGACTAGACTATGACTAGACTATGACTAGACTATGACTAGACTATGACTAGACTATGACTAGACTATGACTAGACTATGACTAGACTATGACTAGACTATGACTAGACTATGACTAGACTATGACTAGACTATGACTAGACTATGACTAGACTATGACTAGACTATGACTAGACTATGACTAGACTATGACTAGACTATGACTAGACTATGACTAGACTATGACTAGACTATGACTAGACTATGACTAGACTATGACTAGACTATGACTAGACTATGACTAGACTATGACTAGACTATGACTAGACTATGACTAGACTATGACTAGACTATGACTAGACTATGACTAGACTATGACTAGACTATGACTAGACTATGACTAGACTATGACTAGACTATGACTAGACTATGACTAGACTATGACTAGACTATGACTAGACTATGACTAGACTATGACTAGACTATGACTAGACTATGACTAGACTATGACTATGACTATGACTAGACTATGACTAGACTATGACTAGACTATGACTAGACTATGACTAGACTATGACTAGACTATGACTAGACTATGACTAGACTAGACTATGACTAGACTATGACTAGACTATGACTAGACTATGACTAGACTATGACTAGACTATGACTAGACTATGACTAGACTATGACTAGACTATGACTAGACTATGACTAGACTATGACTAGACTATGACTAGACTATGACTAGACTATGACTAGACTATGACTAGACTATGACTAGACTATGACAAGACTATGACTAGACTATGACTATGGTTATGGAAATAAGTAGTAAATAAATTACTATCTAACAAGTAATAACCTAAATTTGTTCCTAAAATACCCATTTATGCAAGTCCATATGTTGTCTTTCATGCTAAATCTCCTACACTTATGTAAGTTAATAATCATCCATTTGGATATAATAGGGTTTCTCTTTGGCACTATTTTTCTGGCAGATTCTTAAATAGAATTTCTGTTTATTTTTTACTTTTTATGCGTTTCGTTTTCTGTTTATACATAAATATTTTAAGTTGTATTTAACTTTATAACTTTTTATTGTTGAGGTTGTTAGTGTTTGATATAGAAAGTTTGTTATGGTTTTGGCAAAAATAAATATGAGGGAGTAGGGTTGCCAGACACAAATCCTGAAAAAGCTGGACGTAAGGGAAAAAAAGCTTGACAACCCAAAAATTAGCTGGACATTAATAATAAAAAACTTGCTTTAATAATTGGCTTCCATGAATCTTTAAATTTTTGATAAGACGAATAGCGAATACCGTAATTAACCGCAGCGATATCGAGAGAAAATGAAATCGTCCGAGATGCTGCAGCTAATACATCTGAAACAATTTTCAACAGAAAACACATACTACTTGCGTTTGTCGATGACATTGATATCATGGGACGGGCGCACATTTCGCGATTCGACTGCCGCCTTTTCAAGTATCGAGAAGGAATGTAATAAAATGGGTCTAGTTGTCAATGAATCAAAACAAAACTTCTGGTTTCTACAAGCAGACAATCCTTAAGAATTTGACCACATGTCATCGTTGAGAACTATAGCTACGAGGTTGTAAAAGAATTTGTTTACCTTGGTACCGATGTCAACATAATTAACGACATAAGTTTCAAATTCAAACATAGAATCATACTTGCCAACAATGGGGAAATTTGATAGAGGGTAATTTTATTACCAAATACCAATTATTTAACGCATAAACCACTTAAGTAAAAAAGAAAAAAAATACACTTTACCAAAAGTGGTTATTGCGTTCTTTTTCATAAAAATATTTTTTCTTTAAAAATATTAAACTTTTCACCTTTCAGCTGGACAAATTTAATTTTAACTTGACACTGGACAAGCATTAAAAAAACTGGACAATCCAGTCGAATCCAGCCTGACTGGCAACCCTATGAGGGAGTCATAAATACAAAAAAGAAAAAAAAAAATAACGAAAATTGTTTTGCAAATTTTTTGTCTTGCTCAAACATGTTAGAGCATGTCCCAAGCCTGGACATTTGTTGTTCTTTTTATGAGTTTTGTTTTTCTTTTCACATGAGCTGGCTTTTTTTTATAAACCAATTTTTATGGCATTTCCTTGGGATTTTTTCGAAGCTGTTATTATTGTGATATATGGTCAAAATGATAATAAATTTGTTTTTCTTTCTATTGCTTCTTGTGTACTTTTAAGTGAAAATGTTTTTTTTTGTTTGAAGCAAAACATACCCAGGTAGCATTTTTGGAAAATTTTAATCAAATATGAGTCCTTATGAGTGAAAAATTATATTTTTGTTTGAGAAAATGGTACGTTTCATGCGACTCTTCAGAAAGAGTCTTTAATGTCTCGTTTTGCTGATTAGAATATGACTTCACACATTTTGCTAGATTTGTTTTTAAAAAAAAGAATAAAGCTTTTTATTACTCAACACACTATAGATATCTATTTTTAGAACACGTCATATCTATTTTTAGAACATTGAAGTTGCGTTAATAATTACTGAACTTGATATTGCCGAGACCTAGGATCGAACCTAGGATCGAACCTACTCTTTTTTGATCACCAAACTGATTAAAATAATATAAAAGATAAAGGTATTAAGATTTTGACTGCACACATTCTGCATTAATTGTTTATGCTTTTGTAAACTAGTCGTTTTCTAAGCGTTTGGAATCTTTTTTAGATTACCAAGCGGACTAATCAGTTTTTGATCATCTATACGAATCCCAAAAGACCTATTTTGCTGATATTATTGTCAACTATCACCAAATTACTAGCTGGGTATGTACAAACATATGTACATTGTATGTACATGTATGTAGAAAAATCACTGACCAGGTTTTTGAGAAGGAAAAGTTACTTATTTCTAGGATTAAAACTAATGAAAAATGTGTTCGGCATAGAAACACAAAAAGAGTTTATTGCTTATATGAAAACTTATACGTTGGTATTTAAAAACAATTTAAAAAGAAACAGAAAGGGCCTGATTTTGATTTATCTTTTTACCACAATCTAAACAATAATGGGGTGGTGCTTAGGGGCATAAATGTTATTCATTAAATAGATGAACGATTATTGTTTGCATGATATTTTTGTTTTCATTATTTAAGAATTATTTTTGATTTTATATTTCATCACAATAGAAGAAATTTTAATAGCTTTAATATAAATTTTGGGCTTACGTAAAAATTATGCTATAAATTTGTTCAAATACATACATACATATGTATGTATGAAACACGTTTTTCTTATATTTAAAACTACCCAGCTAGCAACTTGGTGATTTTTGACGATAATATCAGCATTATGAGTCTTTTGATATTCGTATAGATGACCAAAAACTAATTAATCAGCTTGTTGATCTAAAAAAGACTCCTTAAAATGCTTAGAAAACGACTAGCTTACAAAAACACAAACAATTCTTGCAGAATGTGTGCAGTCAAAATCTTATCGTGCTAATGATCTTAATACGACTGCTTTTTATGTTATTTTAATCATCAAAAAAGACCACAAAAAGACTCAGAAAATACCTTGAAAGCGACTATTTGAAAACAAAATGTGTGCAATCAGTTTGGTGATCAAAAAAAGTGTAGAAAAAGACTCATAGACGTTTAGTTAAAAATAGCACACAAAATCTTGTAATATGTGCGTTGTATAACTATTTTTAGGTGATAAAAAAATGCCACAAAAAGACTCGTTTCTCATGATGGGTGATGTGGCTTAGTTGGTTAGCACCTCGACTACTAAGCATAACATATCTTATTTAGCAGCCTGGGTTCGATCCTCCGTCTCGGCAACATCAATTTCTGTATTTATTAACTTATTTCTGTAATTATTAACTTATTTATTACTGTGTTGAGTAATAAATAGCTTTATTTTTTTTACAAATCTAGCAAAATGTGTGCAGACATATTCTAATCAGCAAAACTAGTCGTTAAACCTCGCTTTGAAGAGTCACATGAAGGGTACCATTTTCTCAAACAAAAATATCATTTTTGACTCATAAGTGATGTAATAAATGAACATTTTAATCATGCAGTGAAGTCAAAAAAGACACATATTTGATTAAAATTTTCCAAAAATTCTAACTGGGAAGCTTTTGATATTAAGGCAATTTTACGGAGATCGAAAGTACCCAGTAAAACTTTTCATTACCAAATAATGAGTTAAACAGTTAAACTATGAACACGAACTACTTACTCATTCGCTGTTTAAGTCATTACATTAACATGGGGATGTCATTGGAGGCAAGTACTTACCAATTGCAGAAAAGTAATGACTTGGGTAAGCAATTTGAAAGCAACAACAACAACAGCAACAAGTTGTTGCCAACAACTTTTTTGTTGTTGTTTTATTAAAAACATATATTTTTAAACGAAATACAAAATTTTTTTTATGATCCCATGGGGGCTCGAACCCAGACCCTCCGACTGCTAGGCAGAGACTCTTCCACTGAGCTACTTCATATGTTGAAAACTTGGCAGCTTATAATTAATATAAACAATTTTTATTTTTAGATCCAAAATCATGTGAAAATAACTTTGTTTTTCCCTGCTTTTTTTTTGCTTTGTTGTAATTTTTGGAAAAATATTTTTACACGATTTTTTGTAATTATTTTAAAACTTTTTTAAAATTATTTTAAAACTTAAACAATTTAAATCTTCTTTTTTGTATAAGTTTTTACATAAGATTGATTCTTACTTACTTAAATGTTACAACCTGTTAAGGTCAAAGTCCGAGCATATTTTAGAATTCCATGGATTTCGATCTTGTGCGAATATTCTCTAATTTTATAGGCCAAGCTTTGAAAAATGTTCCTCTACTTGGTCTTTCTATCGAAGTTTCGGACATCCTCCTCTAACATTAGGTAGTGGGACATTTCAATTCTAATTTTATCCTCTTCATTGTATTTTTCTTTTTCATGAGAGGGTTACTAGCCCGTAATCCTAACCTATTTTTATCGATCTTATGGGACAACTCTCGGAACATGTTAACTCACAATATTAATGGGTATTAAACTAGCTCCCCGGGTGATACCATGAGGAGGTGTGTGTCCACAGTTGAGATGAAGGATGACCCAGATAAGTTGGGCTTTCCAAGTTAAGACCAATTAGAATCGTGTTTGGTATTCAACATCCCCTACATAATCAAAATTAACTCATGATGGTATTTTTTCATTAACGTGAGTTAGTTTTACAATTTTTTTTTACAGAAGATAATATTTAAGTTCTTAAAATTCAAAAATCATTTAAAAAGACTCTTTTAATAAAAAAAAAAAACTAAAAAAAAAATTGTTGCCCTTGGTGGGATTTGAACCGGGGCCATTCAGTTTAAATTACCATCTTAATTACAAATAAGTACTTCTGTAATAACTTATTGTTTATTCGGATGGTATCCCAGTAAAACTTTTCATTACCAATTAATGAGTTAAACAGTTAAACTATTGAATACGAACTACTTACTCATTCGCTGTTTAAGTCATTATATTAACATGGGGATGTCATTGGAGGCAAGTACTTACCAATTGCAGAAACGTAATGACTTGGGTAAGCAATTTGAAAGCAGCAACAACAACAGCAACAACTTTTTTGTTGTTGTTTTATTAAAAACATATATTTTTAAACGAAATACAAAATTTTTTTTATGATCCCATGGGGGCTCGAACCCAGACCCTCCGACCGCTAGGCAGAGACTCTTCCACTGAGCTACTTCATATGTTAAAAACTTAGCAGCTTATAATTAATATAAACAATTTTTATTTTTAGATCCAAAATCATGTGAAAATAACTTTGTTTTTCCCTGCTTTTTTTTTTTGCTTTGTTGTAATTTTTGGAAAAATATTTTTATACGATTTTTTGTAATTATTTTAAAACTTTTTTAAAATTATTTTAAAACTTAAACAATTTAAATCTTCTTTTTTGTATAAGTTTTTACATAAGATTGACTTTTACTTACTTAAATTGTTACAACCTGTTAAGGTCAAAGTCCGAGCATATTTTAGAATTCCATGGATTTCGATCTTGTGCGAATATTCTCCAATTTTATAAGCCAAGCTTTGAAAAATGTTCCTCTACTTGGTCTTTCTATCGAAGTTTCGGACATCCTCCTCTAAAATTAGGTAGTGGGACATTTCAATTATAATTTTATCCTCTTCATTGTATTTTTTTTTCAAGAGAGGGTTACTAGCCCGTAATCCTAACCCATTTTTATCGATCTTATGGGACAACTCTCGGAACATATTAACTCACAATATTAATGGGTGTTAAACTAGCTCCCCGGGTGATACCATGAGGAGGTGTGTGTCCACAGTTGAGATGAAGGATGACCCAGATAAGTTGGGCTTACCAAGTTAAGACCAATTAGAATCGTGTTTGGTATTCAACATCCCCTACATAAGCAAAATTGACTCATGATGGTATTTTTTCATTAACGTGAGTTAGTTTTACAAATTTTTTTACAGAAGATAATATTTAAGTTCTTAAAATTCAAAAATCATTTAAAAAGACTCTTTTAATAAAAAAAAACTAAAAAAAATTGTTGCCCTTGGTGGGATTTGAACCGGGGCCATTCAGTTTAAGTTACCATCTTAATTACAAATAAGTACTTCTGTAATAACTTATTATTTATTCGGATGGTATGTTGTAGTCGTTACAAGGTAACCAGTTATCAGAGTACTTGCCATTACCAAAGTTTTGCTGGGTATATATACTATGTGTTATTTTTGCAAAATTTCGAGATTTATGTCATTTCCGGCTAAGGTCCTTATATGGGAGCTAGGGTCAATTGTGGACCGCTTGTTATTAAATTTTGGTTATTGGTTTATTTGTACAATATATTTATCTGTGCAAAGTTTTAGTAGTCATATGCATTTATCTTTAGAGTTATAGACGTTTTTGTGCTTTTATGTGTACGTAAACGTCTTTTGAGAATGTGTCTTGTATGGGAAGTATGGTCAAATATTTGCCGCTGAATATTATCAAAATACAAGTAAATTTGTGGCTGTAAAGGACCAAAAACTCTATTCCGGGAAGGCATCCCTATGGGAGGTAAAAGGGATGCCGATTTCGCCTCATCAGATTAAACAACTCAGGGAGTGATTCTACGTCGATTGGTATAATAAAAGGTAGGTCTCTTACCAATATTTCTATGCGTTACAAACATCAGCACAAGCCCAACCCAACCTATGGTGGTGAAGGGTATACAAAAATCGACTGAAGCATTCGCGTTATTTTCATATTTCGTCTTCTTTTTGATTCGTTTTAACCTTGGACCCAAGTCGTATTTCTACGAAATAGACCCCGCACTTGGGGGATGAATCCATTGCCCTCTAAATTAAAATTTTGTCACTTCGCCACTTTTTAATTTTTTTCGCATGTTTTTCGGCCGCCAAAAAAATGGATATAGATTGTGCTCCATATACGTATACAACAGGTGTAAATGATGAAAACTTGAACGTAAATTTTTCAAAACCGATTTTTCGTGGAGCACACTCGCAAATATGTATGTATATGTAATTAATGAGAAAACTATTCTTTAAAAAAGCTTTATGTATCGGGCTATTCAATTCAAAAGTGAACGTAAATAAAACACTTATGAAATATTTTTTCTCATGATATTTTTTTTTATAAAGTTTGAACGTTCACATTATGTGCGAAACACTACATCACTTAAATGATCACCACGAGAAATGTTGCAAACATTGATTCTTTTGAGGTATTTCATCTATAACTTGACGAATGTTGGTTTTTAAGTGCGTAGCCTCACAAAAAAAGTCTGATGGTGTCATATCGCATGATCTTGGTGGGCAGATGATATCGCCACGACGAGAAACTAAGAGGCCAGTAAATGTCGCTTGCAATAAAGCCATATTCGCTCGAGTTGTGTGGCATGTGGCATCGTTGAAACCACATATTCTCCAAGTCGTATTCTTCAATAGCAGGCAACAAATATTCGGTTGCCATATGACCATTCCTGAGAACGACAAGGAATCGACACATTCGGGTCTTCGGCAACACTTTCACTTACAGCAGCGATGTTTTCTGCAGAACGAGCGAAACGATGATGCAAAGGCCTTACAAATTTTGTAACCGCTTCAGTCTCTTTAAATTTCTTTACAATTTTGCCAATTGCTTGCGTATATGGACGATCATATAAACCATAACATCTTCTTAAAGCACTGTATGTAGGTGTTGCAGAATCACAATTTTTGTAGTTTGCTTTGATATTTTTTATGCGTTGTGTGATACTTAAGCGACCTATCATCGTCAATATCAGACTTTCAAATGAAAAAAAAAAAATTGGTTTAACAACTTAGTTTGACAGATGTCGAATTCCAGTCGTATACTTTTGAAACTACAAAATGGATAACCCTTTATATAAGAACTAAATGGTGACGGATTGTTACAAAATTTTACACACTGACTGGTATTTATATAGAGATTATTTATGCAAAATATAATGGCCTTAACTATCATAGTTTATAATTTAGTACTTTTTTACCGGCGTTTCTGGTAGAGGTTTTTATATGAAAGCCATAGTCAAATATGGACCGATTTCTATAAAATTTCATATACTGACCAATAGTTGCATAAAACTTCTCTGTTCTAAATTAAGTTGTCATATCTAATACAGTTGAATTAATTTTTCGGCATTAATATGATTAAGAGGTCGGGTATATATCGAAGCTCTAACTAAATGTGAACCGATTACGCCCTGTTTCAATAAACGACTTTTTCGAGATATTGAATACACTTTTGTAAATTTTTGTCCCTCTATCTCTTTTCGTCAGCGTTTCTATTTGATGGACAGAAACCTTCTATGTTTTGGTATTTTTTTGCTTCCGTAAGTTTTTTTATGGGAGTTATGGTCAAATGGTGACCGATTGAGACAAGCTTGCGCACTGGCAGGCATTGACATAAAACTTCTTTGTGCTAAATTTAGTGGCCATAGCTATAATTAATAATTTATTTATTGTCATTTAAGTGTATTTTAGGTTGAATGTGAACTGATTTCGATGAAATTCTATGCTGCCCTGTGCTTATGTAAAACTTCTCTATACTAAATGTCATCATATAAGCGATGAACCTAGACGAGGTTATACGGGATCTATGTGAATCGATTTCGCCCATTTTCAATATAAAACATTTTCAAGATATAGAAAATACTTTTGTAAAGTTTATCCCTTTAGCGTTTTTGGTTAAGGCGCTCTAGCGCTTTCATTACCTTAAGAGTCTTGTATGGAGGCAACAGTTAAATGTCAACCGATTTCGATGAAATGTGATGCATAGGGCTTAGGCAAAACTTCACTATACTAAATTTTATTATCATACCTGTTGTAATTTGTCATTTATAAGCCAATAAGCAATTGGCTTAGGCGAGGTTATATGGGAGCTATGGTCAAATGTGAACCGATTTCGCCCAATTTCAATACCATTATTGCAAGAAATAAAGTGGCCTAACGACTGTCGTTTGGGCCCTATGGTGCTTTCAACAGACGGGCATCGCTCAATCATCCAAGAATTTCATAAGGATTCAGAATATATAACCCTTTTGGTTTTTGTGCCAATATTATGGAAATTACAAGGGAATGACAATCTTAATATACTCCCATTCTTTTTGATTGTGGGTACAAAAAACCTTTGGAAAAAATATATAAGATGATTGCTTTAAGACCAATGCTAGTATGTCGTCTGACACAAAAGACTACTTTGGTCTATGTTTTAATTTATGTTCTAATTTGTGTCCATAGTCTAGTCTAAGCCTGTGTCATATGTTTTAATTATAGTTAATGTTTCAAACTTTACCTCTGCGTATGGCTTGTGAGTCTTCCAGCTAGCATATTGGTGATTGTTCACGATAATATCAGCAAAATGAGTCTTTTGGGGTTCGTATAGATGATCAAAACCTGATTAGTCAGCTTGGTGATCTAAAAAAGATTCCAAAAAGACTCCTTAAAACACTTAGAAAACGGCTAGTTTACAAAAGCACAAACAATTCTTGCAGAATGTGTGCAGTCAAAATCTTAACGTGCAAACGATCCTAATATGACTGTTTTTTATGTTATTCTAATCAGTTTGGTGATCAAAAAAGACCACAAAAAGACTCAGAAAATACCTTAAAAGCGACTGTTTTAAAGCAAAATGTGTGCAATCAGTTTGGTGATCAAAAAAGAGTACAAAAAAGCTCATAGACGCTTAGCAAGCGAATAGTTAAAAATAGCACAAAAAGTCGTGTAAAATGTATTACGCACATTTACACGACTATTTTTAGGTGATAAAAAAATGCCACAAAAAGACTAGTATCTCATGCAGTCATATTCTTATCAGCAAAACGAATCATTAAAGACTCGTTTTAAAGAGTCGTATGGAGGGTACCATTTTCTCACACAAAAAGATAATTTTTGACTCATAAGTGATATCATAAATGATAATTTTAATCGTGTAGTGAAGTCAAAAAAGACTCATATTTGATTAAAATTTTCCAAAAATACTAGCTGGGCTAGTATACATATGCATACTAATCTACTACTACTAGTCTATATCTGTTTAAACACAAGAGAACAAAACATTATAGAAAAACTTCTTCACAATCTTTAATTACCAAAAACAAGTACCACTTTCGCTTAATTAATTAATGAGATTTAATAAAACTTTAAGACTCTTGAAACCCTTTTTTTAAATACATATTTATTTAGTTTTAAGAATTAAAAGTGTTTTACAATTTTTTTTATTTGTAATTCATTGAAAGACGTGCATGTAAACGTTAACAATACGTGACTGATTATTTGGGTAAACTTTAGCCTTTATTCTACAGTTTCTTTTACTAATTCTTTCCAAAACGTTGGTAAAAAGTTTTGATGTGTTTTTTTTTCTTCTTTTCTTTGCTTTTAAATACACTTAAAAAAGGACATGTGTTTTATATGTATTTGTTTAACCATGTTAGACAATTTGTTGCTGTATTTCCTGTCATTTTATTTTATTTTCCTTTTCTTTTTTTTGCCTCTAACAGCCAACTTCCTTGGGTCTGTAGAAGAAAACCATTGAGCAGAAATCGAAATTTAAGGTATAAAACTAAATCATGTGGAAAATGTGCTTGTTACTCAATAATAAAGGACTACTGCATATTAAATTGAACTATATAGATATAATATAGACATTAGGGTGGGTCGTTTTTTATACCCACTATCAAAAAGAATGGGGGGTATATTGAGATTGTTATTCCGTTTGTTTTTTCCTTAATATTAGCTCAAAAACCAAAAGGGATATATATTCTGAATCATTCTAAGACGATTGAGCGATGTCCGTCTGTCTGTTGTCGTCACGATAAAACCTTAACGGAAGAATATAGGTCAAGGAAATTTGGCAGAAATATTCCTTATTTCTTGGAAAATTTTGGTATTGAAATCGGGCAAATTCGTTTCATATTTGACCATAGCTCCCGTACAACCTCGTCTAGGCTAATCGCTTTTTTGCTATAAATGACAAATTATTACAGAATGATGATAAAATTTGGCATTTAGATGTTTTACATAACCATTAGGCAGCGTATACAATTTCATCAAAATCGGTTTACATTTGACCATAGCTCCCCTACAAAACACTTACGGAAACAGCCTGAGTTCCACCTTAAATACACTTAAGTCCGAAATCGGTTCACATTTAGTTAGAGCTCAAATATAACCCCGCTCAGGGAATAATATTATTGCTGATAAATTGAATACAATTGTAATAGCAATGGCAACTAAATTTAGAATAGAGAACTTTTATGCAACTATTGGTCAGCATATCAAATTTTATATGAATCGGTCCATATTTGACTATAGCTTTCATATAAAAAATACTCCCGGAAACCAAAAAAATGTAGCAAAGGCCAAATAAAAGCTATTAAATTAGCAACTATGATAGCTATGGCCACAAAATTTTGCAAAAATAAGCTGTATATATACAATATATCAGCCAGTGTGTAAAATTTTGTTACAATCGGTTAACATTTGGCTATAATTCTTATATATATTTATATATATATACATATATAATATCCCCTTTTTATACCCACCATCAAAAAAAAATGGGGGGTATATTGAGATTGTCATGTAATACCTTAATATTGCCTCAAAATTGAAGTATAAGAAAAATATTTTTATAAAAAATTTTTGTATAGAAAAATATTTTTAACAACAAATTTTCTATAGAAAAATATTTTTAGCAAAAATTTTTCTACAGAGAAAAATTTTAATCAAAAATTTTTGTATAGAAAAATATTTTTATCAAAAATTTTTATATAGAAAAATATTTTTACCAACAAATTTTCTATAGAAAAATATTTTTATAAAAAAATTTTCTATAGAAAAATATTTTTATTAAAAATTTTTCTATAGAAAAATATTTTTATCAAAAATTTTTCTATAGAAAAATATATTTATCAAAAATTTTTCTATAGAAAAATATTTTTATCAAAAATTTTTCTATAGAAAAATATTTTTATTAAAAATTTTTCTACAGAAAAATATTTTTAACAAAAATTGTTCTATAGAAAAATATTTTTATCAAAATTTTTTTTTTGAAATTATGTTATATCGGCTTGAGTTATTTCTAATTACTTAGAAATTTTTTAAAGTAATATTTGTGGAAAATACTGAAAATTATCATTTTTGATGCAGCTCAGTGGGTCGTGCTTTCGCACAACTCTAATTTTCTCACTGGGTATAACAGCAAAATTTTCCCTGAAGTTGGTCTATACAAATGATTTACTCGTTTTTTTTTTTATTCAGCTTTATTTCGTGTGTTGTTTAATCTAATAAAAATTTAATTTTTGCTCATATTTCCTTTATCCACTTAAATCTATATAAAAATGGTTTTACCTAAATTAGGTCATGGTTTTGTATACAAAACTTCGTTAAATACAATTTTAAAAAAATGATAATATAAACTTTAAGAGAAATTAAAGTGTACTTTCCGTTCACTTACTTTTTAAATTATTTAATTTTGTTTCATTAAATTTTTGAATTTTTTAAATAATTTTATTATGTATCTAAAAAACTACTCTTAAAATTCTAGTGCTACTTACTACCATTTAGAGAACCTCCGCAAATGTGATCAACCTCATACCCTTTGTCAGATGTTACGTTGTGGAGGCTGAATTTACCAACCGTAGCACAGTGGTTCAGAATCGTTTTTCATTGGCCAAAACTCTGTAACTCTTTAACTTTTAAAGATTTTTTAGTAGTCCTTTTTTTAATCAATAGATAACATCTGTAGCTTTTTCGAGTGTAGGTTTTATTAAGATCGTTACAGTGGTTCTAAAGAAATTTAAGCTTGAAATTCAATTTTCGATGTTTTTCGTTTTTATTTTGTTTTAAATCTGCCAACTCATCTTTGACCCACTTCCTCTTAACCGATTTGGCTCAAATTTGGGCCACGGGCAGTCGACCTTGGATAGCAATTAAATATTTTGTTATCCTTAGGGTGCCTCCTTTTTCGTTGAGGTATTTACAGTATTTTTATTAGGGTGGCCCAAATTTTAATTATGCTTAATAATACTTACATATTACCTAGTTTTTTTTTTTAAATATAAGAGTGTAACTTAATTTTTCTTTAAATATATATTTATTTGTAGTCATAAATAGATTGTAGATAAATAAAATAATATTTAATATTAATATTTGTATACTACATTGCACTCAAATGTTAAATGCAAATTATAATTATTGTTTATTTGGCTGGAATATTTCTTGTAAATATTTTATATTCTGCTCTGTATTACCGCTGTCCTGTAGCAGTGCTTTAACTTCGGCACTTACGTCCGAAGGATTTACTTTCCATTGACATCGAATGCTAGAGATGAATGGATCTGACGTTGCTAATAATATGTGAAATAAGTCTTCATTTGTAGAACTTCGTGACGTTTTTCTGGTATTATGTTCTCTGTAAAATCTGTAATCCTTATTTCTTTTTTCCTGGGCTTCCTCTGATAAATCTCCAATTGGTAATAAATGGTGCTTAATGTCATCTTCTCCATGATAAAGAACTTTGTGCACTGTTGCTGACATATTTCTATAATTGTATTTGGATGTATATATAGCAACAGTTTCCTTGGCATAATCACCAAATTTTTTAGCATTAATTTGTTCATTGCACGCAAGTACTTCAGTAATTGTTTTAAATCTTGAAATAAGATCTATATCAACACCTGTTATATCAGATGTAGTTTCGGGATCCAAAAAGAATCTTCTTGCGGTATTGCCATCGTTTGTATTGCCTGATCCTTGTTTTGGTTGATCTATAATTAACCCGTGTTTGAGAAATGCATCATGAACTTGTTTCTTTTTCAATTTTCTTTTCTCTTTGTTGGTGTCATTATTTCTTACTGATCCTGAAGATCCGAAGTCCAAATCATAGCTAATTTTCAGTATGTGTTCCATAAATCTTATTCTCGTATGTAGCGGTGAAAATCCAAATTCAAATGCATTAATACTATCTAGTGACTTTGTAGGTTCTTGGTTTAAATTAAAATTCATTCTGTACTTTACTGAAAAAAATTTTAAAGGTTTTTTCCCTATAATTTTTAGCATGTAATTGTCAAAATGCAATATTTTCAAAATTCTTTGAAAAATTCCCTGAAAAATTCAGGGAAGTTTTTTTTTTTTTTAAGATACCAACCATTTGAATAAAAATTTAAACCAATAAAACTTTTCCTCTTATTGAAATAACTATCTGCAATTTGTATTTATGACAGTGAATGATTTCTAAAGTAAATTTACTAGCAATTTTGAAAGAATTTTGCTTGTAAAAATGTTGAGTATTTTCATTAAAATAAAAAAAGTGTTCTACGGGCGGGTCCGGGCGGGTGCAAAAGTATATATAGGCTTAAAGGGGACACTCTTGGCTTTCTTTGGGTGGTTTCGATTTTTGTTTCCATTTTTCCCTTTAAAAGTTATACACTACTAGACTTGAAATTTTATGAGTATATGGTAATTTTAAATTTATAACATAACACCTTAACTACAAACTATACAGGGTGCGCAAATACCATTTGTTAAAGCCAACAGTCCACCCAATATAACAAAAAAAACCGCAGCCCATTAGCATTAATAGTTTTCAAGAAATCGTAATTAATATGAGATCAAAAATTACAATTTTTCATTTCTAAATTAACTAAAATTCCTTGTCTTTAGCAGCATGCCACGCCCACTACAGCGAATATTTTGACCAAATTTTTTGGCCACCTTAGTTTTGATATATTTTCTGTCTGATGGTATAAAAATTTTAAAAATGTATGTCAACAAAAAATATAGGTTTTGGCCAATGAAATTTGATTCTGAACCATCGTGCGTAGGCTCAAAACAACTTTCCCGCCTAATCCTTGTCTTAAAATCACCCAGTATTTTTTTAACGTCATGATTAGGGCAGCTATGGTAAACTTAATCGAGTTTTTAATAAAAGGCTTCTTTTAATTTAAAAGTTTTAAATCTTTATGTTTGTCCTCTGCGGGAGCGTGAACACAGAAAGACGTATTTTGCTTTGACACGTATTGCCGCTTATCTTTCGTTAGCTGGAGTGAATCTGGAGACTATGTTTCGCATTCTTTTGGCAACTGTAAATCCGCAACCAAATTCATGCCTACTCTCATGGCAGCTGTAATACAGGTTATCTTTTGGTATCTTGGCGATGCCGTGGCCATTCGATCTTGCTTTCTGAACAATAGTCAAATCGCATTTCAATTCCTCGAAAACATATATCAACTGGATCAAAGCACCTCCTTTGTAAAGGGCTTTGATGTTCTAGGTGCTGATCCTTAAGTCATGGTACCTTTTTTGTTTGCTGGGCTTAGGTTACAAGCCCGAACACAAAATTTAATCTTTTTTATAGGGCGAACTTGCGGCACAGTAGTAGTAGTTTGCCAGGTGATACTACGAGGAGGTAAGTGTGATGAAGGGGGTTTCTTCTATTATTTATACAAAATACATATTTCTAACATATACATAAACAATTCAGGAGTTATACTAAATAAAAGTCAAAAATTAGATAGAAGTACATACATACATCTAAATGAAATATTTTTTCCCATTACAATAATTAAATTTTTGTTAATTTGTAAAACTTTTCAAAACTATGAACTAAATAAAATTACATGAAAACTAGCAAGAGTGTTATATTTGGCTGTGCCGAATCTTATTTACGCAACATCATATTGTGTAAAATTCAGAAACATTTATCATATATCTACAAGGGTGCAACTAGTTCAAAATGTGGACCAAATTTGTAAAAATTTGTTAAGCTAATTGGAATTGTTGGTAAAATCTTTAGACTTAATTCGGTTGCAGTAGCGTTACATTTACTTTGCACAAAATTTGGACTCATAACCAGATATATGTTTACATTATTAATAAGTTTTTTAATACTTTTCGCTGCGCTTAATATTGAGGCCAAACATGTTGATAGTATTACGGCAGATCCATATATTTTGTTAGGAGTTCCAAATGCATCCACCGTTATAAAGTATGGACTTAAAATTGTTTGATAGGTATCTAATCTATATACTGAATGTACCTTGCTTGTAAATATAACAAAAAAGAGTGTTATGTTCGGCTGTGCCGAATCTTATATACCCACCATCAAGTTGTACGAGAGTGGAGTTAATTCAAAATGTTGACCAAATGTAGTATTGTTGGTATTATATATATATATATATATATATATACATGTATATATATATATATATACAGACAATGAGGTGCGTCCGATTCTATTTTTAAACTCATTGAAAGGGACCTACGTTTTAACTCCGGCTCCGAACGGCAAATGCATTAGTTGGAGCAGTTTTATATGTTATTATTATTTCAAGTTGGTCTGGTAGGGGATCGAACTTGGAGCCTCTGGTAAGCTAGGCGGATGACTAACCTGCTATATACCACGGCGGCTTATTGTTGGTAATATATTAAGACTAAATTCGGTTGCAGTGGTATACCCAGCAAAACTTTGGTAATGGCAAGTACTCTGATAACTGGTTACCTTGTAACGACTACAACATACCATCCGAATAAATAATAAGTTATTACAGAAGTACTTATTTGTAATTAAGATGGTAATTTAAACTGAATGGCCCCGGTTCAAATCCCACCAAGGGCAACAATTTTTTTTTAGTTTTTTTTTTTTTATTAAAAGAGTCTTTTTAAATGATTTTTTAATTTTAAGAACTTAAATATTATCTTCTGTAAAAAAAATTTGTAAAACTAACTCACGTTAATGAAAAAATACCATCATGAGTCCATTTTGATTATGTAGGAGATGTTGAATACCAAACACGATTCTAATTGGTCTTAACTTGGTAAGCCCAACTTATCTGGGTCATCCTTCATCTCAACTGTGGACACACCTCCTCATGGTATCACCCGGGGAGATAGTTTAACACCCATTAATATTGTGAGTTAACATGTTCCGAAAGTTGTCCCATAAGATCGATAAAAATGGGCTAGGATTACGGGCTAGTAACCCTCTCTTGAAAAAAAATACAATGAAGAGGATAAAATTAGAATTGAAATGTCCCACTACCTAAAGTTAGAGAAGGATGTAAGAAACTTCGATAGAAAGACCAAGTAGAGGAACATTTTTCAAAGCTTGGCCTATAAAATTGGAGAATATTCGCACAAGATCGAAATCCATGGAATTCTAAAATATGTTCGGACTTTGACCTTAACAGGTTGTAACATTTAAGTAAGTAAGAGTCAATCTTATGTAAAAACTTATACAAAAAAGAAGATTTAAATTGTTTAAGTTTTAAAATAATTTTAAAAAAGTTTTAAAATAATTACAAAAAATCGTATAAAAAAAACAGGGAAAAACAAAGTTATTTTCACATGATTTTGGATCTAAAAATAAAAATTGTTTATATTAATTATAAGCTGCTAAGTTTTCAACATATGAAGTAGTTCAGTGGAAGAGTCTCTGCCTAGCAGTCGGAGGGTCTGGGTTCGAGCCCCCATGGGATCATAAAAAAAAATTTTGTATTTCGTTTAAAAATATATGTTTTTAATAAAACAACAGCAAAAAAGTTGTTGCTGTTGTTGTTGTTGCTTTCAAATTGCTTACCCAAGTCATTACTTTTCTGCAATTGGTAAGTACTTGCCTCCAATGACATCCCCATGTTAATGTAATGACTTAAACAGCGAATGAGTAAGTAGTTCGTGTTCAATAGTGTAACTGTTTAACTCATTATTTGGTAATGAAAAGTTTTACTGGGTTGTTACTATAGTTCAACATTTAAAAGTATCTAAGTGGTTTCCCAAGTATTTACCTTGGACAAAATGCTGTTCCATAACCGAATATAGTTTTACATTAATAAGATGTTTCGTTGTGCCATAAACATCCCAGCTAAACTTTTCATTACCAAATAATGGGTTAAACAGCGAAACTATTGAACACGAACTACTTACTCATTCACTATTTAAGTCATTACATTAACATTAGGATGTCATTGGAGGCAAGTACTTACCAATTGCAGAAAATTAATGACTTGGGTAAGCAATTGGATAACAACAACAACTTTTTTTGTTGCTGTTTTATTTAAAAAAATATATTTTTAAACGAATTAAATTTTTTTAATGATCCCATGGGGGCTCGAACCCAGACCCTCTTCCACTGAGCTACTTCATATGTTGAAAAATTAGCAGCTTATAATTAACCCAGCAAAACTTTTCATTACCAAATAATGAGTTAAACAGCTAAACTATTGAACACGAACTACTTACTCATTCACTGTTTAAGTCATTACATTAACATAGGGATGTCATTGGAGGCAAGTACTTACCAATTGCAGAAAAGTAATAAATTGGGAAAGCAATTGGAAAACAACAACAAAAACATTTGTTGTTGTTGTTTTATTTAAAAAAACATATTTTTAAACGAAATACAATTTTTTTTTGTATGCCCCCATGGGGGCTCGAACCCAGACCCCTACGACTGCTAGGCGGAGACTCTTCCACTGAGCTACGTCATATGTTGAAAACTTAGCAGCTTATAATTAATATATACAATTTTTACGTTTAAATCCAAAATCATGTGAAAATAACATTGTTTTCCCTGATTTTTTTGCTTTGTTGTAATTTTTAGAAAAATATTTCTATATGATTTTTTGTAAACGTTTAATAATGGTAAACAATAAAGAAGTTTTTTTTAATTATTTTAAAACTTCAACAATTTAAATCTTCCTTTTTGTATAAGTTTTTATATAACATTGACTCTTACTTACTTTAATGGCCTATAGTTACAACCTGATAAGGTCAAAGTTCGAGAATATTTTAGACTTCCGTTGACTTTGATCTTGTGCAAATATTCTACAATTTTATAGGCCAAGCTTTGAAAAATGTTCCTCTTCTTGGTCTTTCCATTGAAGTTTCGGACGTCACCTTCTAAGATTAGTTGGTGGGACATTTTTATTCTAATTTTATCCTCTTTATAGTAATTGTTTTTTGTAAGAGTGGGTTACTAGCCCGTCGTCCTAACCCATTTTTTATCGATCTTATGGAACAACTCTCGGTACATATTAGCTCACTACATTAAGGGGTGTTAAACTAGTTCCCCGGGTGATAACACGAGGAGGTCAGTGCCCACAGTTGAGATAAAGGATGACCAAGATATGTCTGTGCTTACCAAGGTAAGACCAATCAGAACCGTGTTTGGTATCCAACTTCCCCTACATAATCAAAATTAACTCATGATGGTAATTTTTCATTACCGTGAGTTAGTTTTCCAATTTTTTTTTTTCAGAAGGTAATACTTAAGTTCTTAAAATTCAAAAATCATTTAAAAAGACTTTTTTAATAAAAAAAAAATTAAAAAAAATTGTTGGTCTTGGTGGGATTCGAACCCGGGCCATTCAGCTCAAATTACCATTTTAATTACAAATAAGTACTTCTGTAAAATCTTATTAGTTATTCGGAGTGTATGTTGTAGTCATTACAAGGTAACCAGTTACCAGAGTACTTGCTATTACCAAAGTTTTGCTGGGTAATATATACAATTTTTATTTTTAGATCCAAAATCATGTGACAATAACTTTGTTTTTTTTTTGCTGTGTTGTAATTTTTGGAAACATATTTCTATACGATTTTTTGTAAATGTTTAATGCATTTAATAAACAAAAAATAAGTTTTTTTTAAATTATTTTAAAACTTAAACAATTTAAATCTTCCCTTTTGTATAAGTTTAGTGTATATATATATATATATATATAATTCCCCGACAACATTCCAATTGGAACAAGGGGTACTTCTCTCAGACAATGAGCTGCATCCGATTCTATTTTTAGACTCATTGAAAAAACCGCCGTGGTATAGCAGGTTAGTCATCCGCCTAGCATACCAGAGGTCCAAGTTCAATCCCCGGCCAGACACACTTGAAAAAATAAATTTTCAAAAAAGCGGTGGTTTACCTCATAACTCAGCTAGCCACTGGTTATTGAGTATTAGGCTATGTAAAACTTCTCTAACTAATGCATTCGCCGTTCGGAGCCGGCGTAAAAACGTAGGTCCCTTTCAATGAGTCAATAAGTTTAGTATAAAGTGCAAAATTAAGTGGCCATAGCTGAAATAGTTTATAATTTAATAGCTGTTGACTGGCGTTTGTGGCATTTTAGTGGTTACCGGGAGCGATTTTTATATGAAAGCTATGGTCAGAAATGGACCGATTGCTATAAAATTTGACATATTGACTGAAAGTTGCATAAAACATCTATGTTCTAAATTTAGTAGTTATAGATTTTACAATTTTATTCAATTTCAGCCTAAATGTGATTTCCGGGACAGGGTTATATGGGAGCTCTAACTAAATGTGAACCGATTTTACCCATTTTCAGCACACAATTTCTATTACATATCTTAAATACTTTTGCTAAATTTTGTCTCTCTAGCTCTTGCAGTTAAGGAGCTATCGCGCTTTTATCTGACGGACAGACGGACATAAACCCCCTTTTCTTTTTGTATTTTTGTGTTTCCGTAAGTTTTTTATATGGGAGCTATGGTCAAATGGTGACCGATTGTGACAAAATTTTGCACACTGGTTTGCATTGACATAAGACCTCCTCGTGCTAGATTTAGTGGTGATATCTGTTATAGTTTTAGATTTATTGGCATTTAAGTGTATTTTAGGTGAAATTTTGGCTGTTTTCGTAGGTTTTTTATATGGGAGCTATGACTAAATGTCAACCGATTTTGATGAAATTTTATATGCTGCCTAGGGCTTATACAAGACTTCATCATAGCTATTATAGTTTGTCATTTATTAGCAAATAAGCGATTAGCGTAGGTGAGGTTATACGGGAGCTATGGTCAAAGGTTATCCGATTTTGCCCAATTTTAATACCAAAATTTTCTCAAATATAAAGAATGTTTTTACTTAGTTTAAGTAAGCTAGCTCTTTTCGTATAGGCATTATCGTGGTTTCAACAGACAGACGGACAGACAGACGGACATTGCTCAAACGTCCTAGAATTTCATAAGGATTCAGAATATATATACGTTTTTGTTTTTTGAGCCAATATTTAGGAAATTACAAATGGAATGACAATCTCAATATACCCCCATTCTTTTTGATGGTGGGTATAAATGCTCTAAAAACTAAAGAAAAATTAAATTACACAGACATGACAATTTGTTTTAACATATTCAATCAAAATTGAAATTTAAGACAATTGTTTAAAATAAGTGAAGGCTGGTGGATTTTAATGATCTTTTTTTGCGGTTTCCATGTCTTTAATATTATTTTAAATTAATAAATCGGAGAATATAAAATTACTTATTTCTGTTTTTTTTTTATTAAAAGAATATAAATTTCTTTATCTTAAATAACTGAAGTCTTCAATGGAATAATAAGAAGAACCCATAAAATCGAATTTGTTGAAGTAATAAATACTGTTTTTATAAGACATTAAAATAAATTTATATCCCTACATGTTTATCAAAATATTAAAAACAATAAAATACCATTTTATCTAGAGAAATATAATCGATATATTAATAAATTCAAAATTATTGTTTCGAAATATTTTATACGTGGTATATGTGAGAAGAAACAGTACCCAGTCAGCATTTTTGTTATTTTCTGATCATATTTGACTCTTTTTCGACTGCCGCGGACGATTAAAACAATCGAATATGCTATCATTTTCGATTCAAAAAAGACTGTGCCTTCGGGAGAAAATGGTATCCTAGCCGCGACTCCCTTGAGAGAATCTTATATGAGCACCTTTATGAATCTTTTACGAGCCATATTCGAGTCTTTTTTGACTCAATTTTGATTATTTTTTCAGTTGATTCAAAAAAAGGCGACATTGCCTTTACAATTGTACATATGTAGAATGTGTTTATGCGAATTGAGTTACCTTAGAGAGAGAGAGTGGAGAGATGAAGTGTGGTGTAAAGTCTATTTTTAGAACACTGAAGAAGTTGCGCAATTTCTTGTTATTTTATTTATTTTTTATCGACGGGCGCGAATTGGAATCGAACTCAGGCTAAAAATTATATCTTATGTTCAGTAGTCGGCGTGTTAACCCACTTAGCTACAGCACCCATTACTTATGCGCATTAAAAGGTATTTCAAAACCAACACCATAGGAGTAACATTTTTATCATCCAACTGTGCAAAATCTGTTTGCAAAATAGCATTAAAAACTATCGAATTTCAATCCCTTAAATGTTTGATTTTTAATGAATATGCTTTTTGTTATTGTATTTTTAAATAGTAAGTTTTAAAGCATAAACGCGAATCTACTTCAACTTGTTTTTTAATCGCGCAGACGACAAATCGTTTTTTGGTCTTCCAAAAAAGACTCATTTGGGTGATTTTTCAAAAAATAATCTTCTAAATGCTGACTGGGTATAGGTAAGCAAGAGGCTATGATATTTATTTTATTAGTATTTAGATATTGTTTGAAAGAAACCTAAAGAAACTTTTGATTACAATTTAGGATTTTTTTTTGATAAATCTTAGGAAGTAGAAGATTCAAAAATGATTAATGATAACAAGTAGTTAACATTTTTCATGCGTTGCTTAAATTAAATTTTATTAACTTTGATAATAATAACACAGGTAACCAAGGCTAATATGTAGCAATAAAACTTAATTCTCATTGCCAAATATTGTGATATTACGAGGGTAGAGGCATGAATTGGTGTCTTTTTGAATTACCCATCTAAATATCGATATTACAACACTCCCTATTATTATGTTGATTGACACCTGTCTAAATTTGAACAAACTAACGAACTTAGAGTAAGCCGAGCAGTTAAGATCTCTACATCCGAAACAATAGAAAAACTTTACGTTATGGAATTAGCCGATCGCAGATTGAAAGTGGGAAACATTGAGGTTGCCATAGGTATCGAATTCCTAAAAGCCAGTATTATAATCAGAAATACACGGACTTATCGACCTACCCTCGTATTGATTCAAGTTAAGCTGTTCGTGTAACTAATATTTTTTTAAACACAATCAAAAAGAATGGAGATAATATTGAGATTGTCATTCCGTTTGTAACTTCCTAATATTGGCTTAAAACCCAAAAGGAATATGAAATTCAAATACGATTGAGCGATGACCATTTGTCTTTTCGTCTGTCTGTCTAAGGAAGGCGTGATTGGGCCTTAACAAAAGGGTCTAGGTCACTGAAACTTGGTAAAAATATTCTTTCCGTATAACCTCGCCTGGGCTAATCGCTAGGCGAGGTTATACGGAACAAAAAATTAATCGAAATCGGTTTAGATTTAACCATAGCTTTCATACAAAACACTAACGGAAGTAGCCTAAATTCCACCTCCAATATACTTAAATGCCAATAAATGATAAAGAAAATTTTATATCAATGCCAGCCAGTGTGTAACAATCGGTCACCATTTGACCACAGCTCCCAAATAAAAAACTTACGTAAACACAAAAGAAGTAAGAAAGTGCTATAGTCGGTCAAGCCCGACCATACGATACCCTTCACCACTAAGGTCAAAAATGTTCTTTTAAGACAAATTTTTGCTAAATTTTGCCATCATGCAAACATTTTCTCAAAACTTATATACTTAAGCTGTTTCCGTCATTTGGACTTATATGAGAGCTAGGGTCAAATGTGGACCGATTATCTCAAAATTTGTCAAATTGATTTCAATTTTTACAATTATGTCTGCAAAAAATAAACTCAAAATTCTCATTATCTTCAGAGTTATGAGCGTTTATGTCCGCCTGCCTGTCAGATAAAAGCGCAATAGCTCCTTAACTACAAGTGCTAGAGGGCCAAAATTTAACAAAAGTATTTTCGATATGTTATAGAAGTTGTGCACTGAAAATGGGCGAAATCGGTAGGAACTTCTAACAAAATATATGGACCTGTCGTGTTACTATCAAGATGTTTATCCAAACTACATCTTAAGCGCAACGAAAAGTATTTAACAGCTTATGAATATTATACTGTACCCGGTAATAATAATAATAATAATAATAATAATAATAATAATAATAATAATAATAATAATAATAATAATAATAATAATAATAATAATAATAATAATAATAATAATAATAATAATTTCCACGACAACATTCCAATTGGAACAAGTGGTACTTCTCTCAGACAATGAGCTGCATCCGATTCTATTTTTAGACTCATTGAAAGGGACCTACGTTTTAACTCCGGCTCCGAACGGCAAATGCATTAGTTAGAGAAGTTTTACATAACCTGGCCAGGGATCGAACTCTGTATGGTAGGCGGCTGACTAACCTGCTATACCACGGCGGTTCACAAACTGTACCCGGTTATGAGACTAAATTTTGGACAATAGATACCAAAATTGAATCCATGGCATAAATCATTTGAGGTATGGTCTTGGCCTAGTCTAAATAATTGAGATCGAATCAAAAAAAAAAAAAAAATCATATTTTGATTTCTTTAAAATCTACATATTTTTTTAACCACAAGCTCATATCATCCCATATTTAGGTAAGCTTAAAAATTTTCTTATACAATTTATTATTTTATTATTTTTCCCTCACTTTTTCGAAAACTCCTGTAAACAAGAGCAAAGATATAAAATAAACAAAAATACTTGAATTTCAATTATTTTAAATAAATTCTTATTTACATATTTAACATAAGTATGGATGTATGTACAATATAAGTAATATTTATGTCTGTATGGATAAATGTCTTCCACCCATTGCTCTTATTTTTCACACAGTAAATTCCTAAGAAAATATTTTCTTTAATATTTCTCTGTTATGTCTGTGAAATATCACCAAGAAAATATGAAAATACATAAGGATCTGTTATTGAAATAAAGGACTAACTCAAAAAAAAGCAAGTAAGAAAAGCTTTTATCTGACGGACAGACGGACATAAACCCCCTTTTTGTATTTTTGTGTGAACCGATTTTGCCAGATTTTAATACTAAAATTTTCTAAGAAATGAAGAATATTTATGCCAACAACAGACAGAAAGACAGACAGACAAAAAAAAAACAAGTAAGAAAAGCTTTTATCTGACGGAGAGACAGACATAAACCCCCTTTTTTGTATTTTTGTGTGAACCGATTTTGCCAGATTTCAATACTAAAATATTCTAAGAAATGAAGAATATTTATGCCAACAACAGACAGAAAGACAGACAGACAGACAGACAGACAGACGGACAGACAGACAGACAGACAGACAGACAGGCAAAAAAAAAAAACAAGTAAGAAAAACTTTTATCTGACGGACAGACGGACATAAACCCCCTTTTTTTATTTTTGTGTGAACCGATTTTGCCAGATTTCAATATTTACTAAAATTTTCTAAGAAATGAAGAATATTTATGCCAATAACAGACAGACAGAAAGACAGACAGACAGGCAGACAGACAGACAGACAGACAGACAGACAGACAGACAGACAGACAGACAGACAGACAGACAGACAGACAGACAGACAGACAGACACCAAGACAGACAGACAGACAAGACAGACTGACAAACAGATAGACAGACAGACAGACAGACAGATAGACAGGCAGGCAGACAACAGACAGACAGACGTGCCATGTTAAATAAATTAGTTGGAGATTTGAAAGTGCTGACTAATGGCTGAAGTAAAAGCGGATATCAACCTACTCGAATCAGAAGTCTTTAACATGGTCTTTAGGCATTTTAAAAACTTGGAAACAGTCCATCAATTAAAATAAAGTATTTAGAGTATTTTTACGAATCTTGGTTTTTGGCGATATCTTATCAGCTTATAGACCGATTTTGATACATCTTCGTCCTCCTCCTGGAGGTTTTACAAAGTTAATTTAGCAGACTGACAGACAGATAGATATACAGACAAACCAAAGTCGATTCTCCTACCGATTTTGAGTCGATCGGACGACATCAACGACAGTAGTACAAAAAATCAAGTTCTATTTTTTTTTACTATTATTGTGAGATAGGTCACAATTTAACAAAACAAGTCATATGTACAATTTATACGTATGTATGTATGTATAAAGGGTAAATATGTATATGTATTTAAATAATATCTTCAAATCAATATTCATGTATGGGAATAAATTTAGAGCTGTTAATACCATTGAAGAAAAGTAGACACTTATTAGGGTGGAGCAAAAATTTTATTTTTTTTTCCAATTGGATTAGTAAAGGTGTTCTTAAGCCTTGTCTCCAATGAAGATTGACTTAAACGCCAAACAAGTATTTTTTGTATTTAACAAAGCAACTGATTCTACATGTGCCATAATTATATTTCCGACCTATCCTAATAAACACACATACGTGCTTATATTTCATTTATTGACATATTGAAAATATATTAGAGCATAAAAATTGCAGAGCAAAAGTTTCGTTTTGTTCAAAAATGACAGCAAAATTCTTCTTTTAATTCTATTTAGTAAGAGAAGAAAGCTCACAAAACTTTCCAACAAATATTTAAGTTTTTTTTTTGTTTTTTGGTAATTTAAGTAAACTTTGTCAATTATTTAGAAAAAAAATAAATGAAAAATATTAAACATTAAACTTTTCATTTTACGACACAAACATTTGAAAATAACAAGAAATGTAATGTTAATGTTCGAAAAATGTTTTGAATTTATGGGAAAAATAGAGTAAAAAATGGAATTATTTTGCTTAATGTTTAGAGCAGGGACCGAAAATAAATTTTATTTTTAAATTTTTGACTAAAAAAAGCAAAAGGAAATGAAGGAAAATATAACCAAGTGTTTGTTTTTTATAGTCTTGGACCAAATTTTCAAAAAATGCGATGCTTTTTAAAAATCTGATTTTTATTTTGTAGAAAAAAATAACAGTTATTTTTTTATCTTTTTTTTTTGAGCAAAAATAACAATTATTTTTAACTTTTATTTTTTCGAGCAAAAAAAAAGTTATTTTTTAACTTTCATTTTTTCGAGCGAAAATAACAGTTATTTTTGACTTTTATTATTTCGAGCATGAATAAAGGTTATTTTTTAACTTTTATTTTTTTGAGCACAAACAACAGTTTTTTATTACTTTTATTTTACGAGCAGAAATAATAGTTATTTTTGTGTTTTCAACCCCAATTATGATTGCAAAACTCAACTCCATTCATTTTTGAGCATATGGACAAATCCTGCGTGACGGACGATACATTTGTACGGATTTTGTTTTACTTAAATGAATCCCATTGCCGTTTTACACGAGATTTCGGAAAATATTAGGCCATCGATTGTGCTCTCGAATAGCATTTGTTAATTTACACACTTGTTTTGGAGGAGAAAGATATTCGCTTTTAAAGTGCTGTGACGGACGCTACAAAAAATGTAAGTGACTTTTATTTCAACACGTGTTTCTGTAATTTTCATCAAAACCGTCATAGTA
Source organism: Stomorhina lunata (assembly GCA_933228675.1). Taxonomy (NCBI): domain Eukaryota; kingdom Metazoa; phylum Arthropoda; class Insecta; order Diptera; family Rhiniidae; genus Stomorhina; species Stomorhina lunata. The sequence goes on from OW121744.1 coordinate 43,215,424, forward strand.
ATAAAAAAAAATTGTAAATACATTGAAGATAGAGGAAAATCAGAGAATTACAAAACAGCTTTTATGAGTTATTTTTAAGTTTCCAGTTTTACCAAAAATCCATAAATTTACTGTTGCGGACGCTACTTGACGGACGGTACATTTTTTACTTGCTCGTTTTTTATTAGGAAAAATGCATATTTCATATTTTTTTAAGGGTTCCGTAAATCAGTAAAAATAATTTTGTTATTTGTTTCCGAATTTAATTTCCTTCATCTTCAGGCTCGCGGTTAAAAATGTGATTTTGGGCACAATTTAATATTTCGCAAAACAGCTAAGTACATATATTTATTTAAAGTTTACACTTTTTACATCTTATTTTTCGTCCCAAGAATGATGAAGCTTGAAGTTAGAGTGTCCAAAAAATCAAAAAAAAATTTTTTTTCAAAGCATCAAATTTGCCCCACTGTATGTTTTTTTTAACACGTAATACCTTACATTTAATCTGTGGATATAGATAGTGTTATTGCTTTATGAATAAGACGGAAATGTGTTCGTCAATTTTGTAATTAATGAATATCATTTTGTAAAAAATATATACTGTGACGGACGCTACACACATTTCTATACATATTGTGCTGTAAAATGCTATATTAACATTTATTTATTTTAGCCTAATGTAAAGCATACTATAAGTTCTCCTTACGAACCAAGTTCAATTGGAGAAAAAAGAAGATTTCCACTAGTCAAATTAAAAAAAACTTTATTTCTGTGACGGACGCTACACACTGAAAGCCCTTTTTACTTGATGTTATTTATATCACTCCAATTACTTTTGATGGGATCTTTTACATCTTATTGTATAAAATTAAGTAGACTTTGAGCCCCTACTAAAACTTGATACCTAAATGGATATTTTTGTGATTTTTATGAACTTTTAAAAAATCTCTTATTTTAAAAAGTTTATAAAAATCCGAGATGGGTGCAAAGAAGAGAGCAATCAAAAATTGTATCCATTATATATTCTAAAGGATCAGCACATGGTAAATTTTTTCGTAAACACAAATACGTGATTTTGACAGTTTTAAAACTTTGTTTAATGTTTTTCGGCTTTGCCCATATGCAAATTATTTTCACTGAAAAATTATCTTTGCTTGAAAAAATAATTTTAATAAATTAATTTAAACAAAAATAGCTTTTATTTCTGCTCGAAAAAATAAAACTCAAAAAATAACTTTTATTTCTGCTCGAAAAAATAAAACTCAAAAAATAACTTTTATTTCTGCTCGAAAAAATAAAAGTCAAAAAATGACTTTTATTTCTGCTCAAAAAATAAGTCAAAAAAATAACTTTTGTTTCTGCTCGAAAAAATAAAAGTCAAAAATAACAGTTATTTTTTACCAAAAAAATAAATATCAAAAAATAACTTTTTTTCTTCTAACTTTTACGATAAAAGTTATAACAGTTACGGTACCTGGTTTAGACATTTAAGAAAATAAAAAGAAAAATTTTTGAAAACTTTTTTATAACATTGGTATTAAATTTGGTATTATCGACAATATTGTCGCATATAGAGGGTGGTAAATTTTAAGGTTAAGAAATAAATTAGATGTCGAATTATGTAGTTTCATAATTTTACTCCAAACAATACTGGAACACTCTAGAGCTGTCAGTGTATAAGGTAACAGACCTAGAACCGACAACTAAGAAGTGGCGAACTGTAATATTTTTTAAATTAAAAACTAATAATAATATAGAAAACAGGATTTTTATAAAATGTTGTTGTTGGTAAAGGATATATGTATGTTACATTAGGGTGCACCTTATATTACGAAAGTGTGAAATTGAACCGTAACTTACCCCAGAAATTTTCTAATTTACATAAAAACATGTTGGGCACATTATTTTCAAAATTAGATAAGGGGAACACGTGCCGCATCCTACCACAAAGTTTTAAATTTATTTGTATGGGAAAAAATGTGAGTATTTACGGGTTCGCCTAAATTTTAACCACGAGGACTTATAATGTTTAAAAAAACTAATACAATATAATATTTGTTGAACAAAATTTTCAAAAAATTAAAAACTGATTTTTGAAACTGGCCTGAGAGAAAAGAATACTTTTCTAATATGAAACAAGTAAGAGTGTTATATTCGGCTGTGCCGAATCTTATATACCCACCATCAAGTTGTGTTAAATTTAGAAACATATCTCATTAATCTACAAGGGTGGACCAAAACTGAAAAAATCGCTAAGCTAATTGGTATTGTTGGTAAAATCTTATGACTAAATTCAGTTGCCGTAGCTTTATAGTTCAACATTTAAAAATATATTTAGTCTCATAACCGGGTATAGTTTTACATTTATAAGTTGCTAAATACTTTTCGTTAATATGTAGTTAGGCTAAACACGTTAATGGTAATACGGCAGGTCCATATATTTCGTTAGGAGTTCCTAATGCATTCATCATATATAAAGTCTGGGCTGAACATGGATTGATGCCTATCTAATTTCATAGGTGCAATCTTAATATAATGAATGTACCTCAAAATCTTTTTGATTGTAGATATAAAAAAGCGGATGTTATATATATAAGAACTATAGACAAATGTTGACCTATTGCAACAAAATTTTACACACTGGCTGGTATATATATAGAGCTTACTCCTGCCATAGTGGCCATAGCTATCACAGTTTCTAATTTAATAGCTTTTAACTAACCTTTGCTAAAATTTTTGGTTTCCGTGAGTGTTTTTTATATGAAAGCTAAAGTCAAGTATGGACTGATTCCTATAAAATTTGATAAACTGATCGAAAATTGCATAAAACTTCCCTATTTTTAATTTAATCGTCATAGCTATTACAATTGTATTTTATCAGCATTAATGTGTTTCCCGGGGCGGGGTTATATGGGAGCTCCAACTAAATTTGAACCGATTTTGTCCATTTTTAACACACATCTTTTTCAAAATATCCAAAATACTTTTGTAAAATTTTGTCCCTCTAGCTTCTTTCGTTAAGGCGCTATCGTGCTTTTATCTGACGGACAGACAAATATAAACAACCTTTTCTTTATGTATTTTTGTGTTTTAATTAGTTTTTTATATGGGAGCTATGGTCAAATGGTGACCGATTGTGACAAAATTTTGCACACTGGCTGGCAATAATATACGACTTTCTTGTGCACAATTTAGGGCTTATATCTGTTACACTTTTAGATTTATTGGCATTTAAGTGTATTTTAAGCTGTTTTCGTAAGTTTTTTGTATGGGGGCTATGGCTAAATGTGAACCGATTTTGATGAAATTTTATACGCTGCCTAAGGCTAATGTAAAACTTCTATATGCCAAATTTTATCAGCATACATGCTATAATGCAATAATTAACAAATAAGCGATTAGCCTAGACGAGGTTATACGGGAGCTATGGTCAAATGTGAACCGATTGTGCCCAATTTCAATACCAAAATTTTCTCAAAGATGAAGAATATTTGTACTAAGTTTCAATGAGCTAGCTCCTTTCGTTTAGGCGTTATCGTGAATATATATATCGTTTTTGGTTTTTGAGCCAATATTAAGGAAATTACAAACGGAATGACAATCTCAATATACCCCCCATTCCATTTAATGGTGGGTATAAAAAATAAGTAAATTCAGCTATATTTTAACAAAACTGAACGAATTAGTACTTACAGGTCATAGGATTGTAAATCATGTCTTACTTGAATATTTATTTATCATAAAGTAAATTTTTTGGCTGCATACCCTTAGGCGTGTAGTCAAGGACACGAATATTCGGGAAAAAAATTACATTAACTTTGAAATTACTACAAAAGCGATATATATTCTGAATCCTTATGAAATTCTAAGACGAATGAGCGATGTCCGTCTGTCTGTCTGTCCGTCTGTCTGTCTGTCTGTCTGTCTATTGAAATCACGATAACGCCTAAACGAAAGGAGCTAGCTCACTGAAACTTAGTAAAAATATTCTTCATATCTGAGAAAATTTTGGTATTAAAATTGGGCAAAATCGGTCGACCATAGCTCCCGTATAACCTCGTCTAGGCTAATCGCTTATTTGTTAATAAATGACAAATTATAACAACTATGGTGATAAAATTTGGTATATAAAAGTTTTACATAATCCCTAGGCAGCATATATATAAATTTCATTAAAATCGGTTTAAATTTAGCCATAGCTCCCATACAAAAAACTTACAAAAACAGCCTAAATTTCAGCTAAAATACACTTAAATGCCAATAAATCTAAAAGTATAACAGATATAACCACTAAATTTGGCACAAGAAAGTCTAATATCAATGCCAGCCAGTGTGCAATTGTCGGAATCGGTCACCATTTGACCATAGCTCCCATATAAAAAACTTACCGAAACACAAAAATTCGAAAAGAAAAGGGGTTTATGTCCGTCTTTTCCTCAGATAAAAGCGTGATAGCTCCTTAACTACAAGAGGTAGTAAAACTAAATTAAGCACAGGGGAGTCCTATGTCAATGCCAGTCAGCGTGCAAAATTTTGTCACAATCGGTCATCATTTGACCATAGCTTCCATATAAAAAACTTATGGAAACACAAAAATACATAAAGAAAAGTTTGTTTATGTCCATCTGTCCATCAGATGAAAGCACGATAGCGCCTTAACAAAATGAGCTAGAGGGACAAAATTTTACAAAAGTATTTTGGATATCTTGAAAAAGTTGTGTTTTGAAAATGTACAAAATCGGTTCAAATTTAGTTACAGCTTCCATATAACCCCGCCCCGGGAAACACATTAATGCTGATAAATTGAATACAATTGTAATAGCTATGATGAATAAATTTAAAATAGGGAGCTTTTATGCAACTTTGGATCAGTTTATAAAATTTAGTAGGAATCAGCCTATATTTGACTTTAACTGTCAACACACACGGAAACCAAAAATTTTTGCAAAGGCCAGTTAAAAGCTATTAAATTAGAAACTATGATAGCTATGGCCACTAATGGCAAGAATAAGCTCTATATATATACCAGCCAGTGTGTAAAATTTTGTTACAATCGGTCAACATTTGGATATAATTCTTATATATATAACATCCCCTTTTTATATCTGCAATCAAAAAGATTTGGAGGTACATTCATTATATTAAGATTGCACCTATGAAATTAGATAGGCATCAATCAATGTTCAGCCCATACTTTATATATGATGAATGCATTAGGAACACCTAACGAAATATATGGACCTGCGGTATTACTATTAATATGTTTAGCCTAACTACATTTTAAAAACTATACCCGGTTATGAGACCGAATTTTGAACAAAGAAAATATTTTCATATGAAAAATTTCTTTAGAAAATTTTCCATACAAAAAATTTTTATAAAAAATTTCTATATAAATTTTTCAATAAAAAATTTGTATAGAAAATTTTTCATATAAAAAATTTCTATAGCAAAGTTTTCTTATAAAAAAATTCTCTGGAAAAGTTTTCATATAAAAAATTTCTTTAAAAATTTGTCATTTCTCAAAAAATTTTTCATATGAAAAATTTTTATAGCAATTTTTTCTTTGAAAAATTTCTATAGAAAATTTTTCATCAAAAAATAACAAAATAGTCGGGAGGTAAATATTATTCAAAAAGAAGTGTATTTGCATTTGATCCCAAATCTGTTACATTTCTTAATGTAACAGACCAATTTATTGATAAAAAGACAAAAAATGTTTGCGGAGAAACCAAATTCCTCGACGCGTTTCGATGGTTGGTTAAGCCATCTCATTCTTGATGTAGCCCTCGGCTACTATATATACAGCATTCTGCATATAGTAGCCGACAGCTACAGCAAGAATGTGGGAAGTGAAGGTAGATGAAAACTGAAAAATGTTTGTTTTTGTTCAGTCAATAATCTACGCTTTTACTTTTGGTTTATGAATATAATTCTTAATAGTTATGTTTGTAAATTTAGTAATAATGCGAGGTTTTCGATCTGTCTAAATTGGGGATAATCCTCCTGAAGAGATGGCTTAACCAACCATCGAAACGCGTCGAGGAATTTGGTTTCTCCGCAAATACTTTTTGGCTTTTTATCAATAAATTGGTCTGTAACATTAATAAATAAATGTAACAGATTTGGGATCAAATGCAAATACACTTCTTTTCGGAAAATTTTTCATATAAAAATTTTTGATATAAAAAATGTTTATAGAAGATTTTTGATATACAGTATTTCTGTAGAAAATTTTTCATATAAAAAATTTCTATAGAAGATTTTTCTTACAAAAATTTCTATAGACAATTTCTCATATAAAAAAAATTTAATAGAAATTTTATTATATAAAAAATTTTTATAGAAAATTTCGCATATAAAAAATTTTTATAGAAAATTTTTCATACAAAAGTTTTCTAAGAAAATTTTTTATATAAAAAATGTCTTTGAAAATTTTTCATATAAAAAATGCCTATAAAAAATTTTTCATGTAAAAAAATTTCTATAGAAAATTTTCTATAAAAAAAATTTTATAGAAAATTTTTCATATAACAAATTTTTTACAAAAAATTTCTATAGAAAATTTTTAATACGAAAACTTTTATAGAAAAGATATACTACTAAAATATTTTTAAATGTTACACTATAAAGCTACTGCAACCGAATTTAGTCCAAAGGTTTTACCAACAATACTAATTAGCTTAGCGATTTTTTCAGTTTTGGTCCACCCTTGTAGATTAATGAGATATGTTTCTAAATTTAACATAACTTGATGGCGGGTATATAAGATTCGGCACAGCCGAATATAACACTTTTACTTGTTATACCCTTCACCACCATAGGTGGAAACGGTATTATAAGTTTGTGCTGATGTTTGTAACGCATAGAAATATTTGTCTTAGATCTTTTAGTACACCAATAGGCTTAGAATCACTTTCTGAGTCGAGTTAGCGATGTCCGTCCGTCTGTCCGTCTGGCTGGCTGGCTGAACTCCCATGTAAACCTTGTTATCAAACTACAGGTCGCACTTCTAAATTTAATTGGATGAAATTTGGCACAGATCATTTTTTTGATAATGAAACCATGGCTATTGAAAATCGTCAAAATCGGTCTGTTATTTATGGTACCTCCCATAGGTCCCACTTCCCGGAATTAATATATTGACCACAAAAATATTCAATATTTTTTCATGAAATTTAAAAAAAAAATATTGCTTATGTAACCAAAAATCACTGTACCAAATTTCGTTGAAATCGGTCCACATTTGACCATAGCTCCCATACAAACTCTTTTCTCAAAACGCACTAAATGAGACAAAATTCACTAAAACGCTCGCAAATACGAAGATAATGAGAATTTTAAGTTTGTTTTTTGCATACATAATCAATTTGTAAAATTTCGAGATAATCGGTCCACATTTGACCCTAGCTCTCATATAAGTCCAAATGACGGAAACAGCTTAAATATATAAGTTTTAAGAAAATGTTTATATGATGGCAAAATTTAGCAAATATTTGTCTTTATACAGGAAAAAGAAAACTTTTGACCTTAGTGGTGAAGGGTATCGTATGGCCGGGCTTGACCGACTATAGCACTTTCTTATTTGTTTTAAATAATTTAGTTCTTAGTGATGAAAATTTGGGCAAAACCTAAAATACACCCCTCTTAACACTTTGTCTGCAGATGCGTCACGTTTTTATGTAGAATATTTCTGGGGGTAGCTACGGTTCAATTTTACACTTTCGTGAAATAAGGTGCACCCTAATGTACATATAGAATTCGACAATATCGATATTACCAATTCTATTCGTTTTTCTAATAAAAGTTTTTTTTTCCTTTACAAATTTTTGGCAACAATTTATAACAAATTGATTTCTCATTCTAGTACATTGACAATGGAAAATGTAATTTTATATAAATATATACATATCGTTAACTGTACTGAAAAGTGTTGAAACTCACAAGCATTTCAAAAGTGATTCATTGAACAGTTTTGCTTTTTTTAATATAAGGTGGGCTGAAACATAGATGGCGCTTCTACTATATGATTTTTTATTAGCAATAATCTTCAAAAGATACGTGATTGTCAGATCGACAAGCAATTTTCCAAAGTGCTCTAATTAAAAGTAAATTTTTGAAAAATTTCCTATAAAAAGTAAATTTTTGAAAAATTTCCTATAAAAAGTAAATTTTTGAAAAATTTCCTATAAAAAGTAAATTTTTGAAAAATTTCCTATAAAAAGTAAATTTTTGAAAAATTTCCTATAAAAAGTAAATTTTTGAAAAATTTCCTATAAAAAGTAAATTTTTGAAAAATTTCCTATAAAAAGTAAATTTTTGAAAAATTTCCTATAAAAAGTAAATTTTTGAAAAATTTCCTATAAAAAGTAAATTTTTGAAAAATTTCCTATAAAAAGTAAATTTTTGAAAAATTTCCTATAAAAAGTAAATTTTTGAAAAATTTCCTATAAAAAGTAAATTTTTGAAAAATTTCCTATAAAAAGTAAATTTTTGAAAAATTTCCTATAAAAAGTAAATTTTTGAAAAATTTCCTATAAAAAGTAAATTTTTGAAAAATTTCCTATAAAAAGTAAATTTTTGAAAAATTTCCTATAAAAAGTAAATTTTTGAAAAATTTCCTATAAAAAGTAAATTTTTGAAAAATTTCCTATAAAAAGTAAATTTTTGAAAAATTTCCTATAAAAAGTAAATTTTTGAAAAATTTCCTATAAAAAGTAAATTTTTGAAAAATTTCCTATAAAAAGTAAATTTTTGAAAAATTTCCTATAAAAAGTAAATTTTTGAAAAATTTCCTATAAAAAGTAAATTTTTGAAAAATTTCCTATAAAAAGTAAATTTTTGAAAAATTTCCTATAAAAAGTAAATTTTTGAAAAATTTCCTATAAAAAGTAAATTTTTGAAAAATTTCCTATAAAAAGTAAATTTTTGAAAAATTTCCTATAAAAAGTAAATTTTTGAAAAATTTCCTATAAAAAGTAAATTTTTGAAAAATTTCCTATAAAAAGTAAATTTTTGAAAAATTTCCTATAAAAAGTAAATTTTTGAAAAATTTCCTATAAAAAGTAAATTTTTGAAAAATTTCCTATAAAAAGTAAATTTTTGAAAAATTTCCTATAAAAAAAAGTTTTACACCAAAATAATTTCGCAAATTTTACCATAAAAGTATTTAATGCAATTTTTTGCAATTAGGCCCTTTTTCATTTAAGATGACTATATAGTGCATTTCTATATAAAATTTATAACTTTACTTTTTTGACACTCTTTTTCTTCCGAGAAAATATTTAAATTGCAAATCTGTTCGTTTCTCTGTTTATTTTATACATTTTGTTCAAATGTACATTTTGTGTAGTTTTTCTATTGAATTGAATTTCAATGTTAGCAAAAATTAGCAAAGAAATAAATAAAAAATTCAACAAAAACTCAAATATTGTGCAAATGAAAATAACGAAAAAAAATTTTAGTTTGTTATTTGGGTGTTAATATTTATGGAAACTTAATAAAAATAGCAAATATTTCAATTAAATAGTTTTTCTCCTTTTATACTTAGACTTAAATATGTATGTATTAACGTTTAGCTTAACTCAATTCAATGTCTAAATGTACTAATAAACATCGACTACTTAGGGTTAAATTAGGTAAAATTTGACCTTTGTATCTTCTAAACTGAGAGTAAAATTTAAGTTTTAAAACTGTTTTTCTTAAACACAATTCGAATAAAAACAAGTAAGAAAGTGCTACAGTCGGTCGAACCCGACCATAGGATACCCTTTACCACTAAGGTCAAAGGTGTTATTTTTCCTGTATAAAGACAAATATTTTCTAAATTTTGCCATCATACAAACATTTTCTCAAAACTTATATAGTTAAGCTGCTTCCGACATTTGGACTTATATGAGAGCTAGGGTCAAATGTGGACCGTTTTCCACGAAATTTGGTACAGTGATTTAAGTGGATATATGTTTTAAATTTCATGTAAAAATATTGATATTTATGGACAATATATCAATTCCGGGAAGTGGGACCTAAGGGAGGTACCATAAATAATGTACCGATTTTGACGAATTTCAATAGCCATGGTCCCACTATCAATGATCTGTGCCAAAATTCATCAAATTATCTTTAGAATTGCGACCTCTAGTTTGATTACAATTTTTACATGGTGGTCCAGCCAGCCAGCCGTCCAGCCAGACGGACGGACTGACATCGCTAAATCGACTCAGGAAGTGATTCTAAACCTATTGGTATACTAAAAGGTAGATCTAAGACAAATATTTCTTTGAGTTACATACATCAGCACAAACTTATAATACCCTTTCCACCTATGGTGGTGAAGGGTATAGATACGACAAATATACATATATATTTTTATTTCACCTTTATGCCTTAACTGTCTCCTGTTCTTCTTATATTTCCTAATTGTAAATGTTTCACCTTAATGTAAGTTTCAAATTCAATTTGTGTCTACATAAAATGATATTATATTATTTATTCAATAGGTCCTGTCTGCACCACATGTATCATTTATGCCGTATTTGTTTGTCCTTCTAATATAACAATAATGGACAACATCAGCGACACTACAGCAAACATCACAATATTTACATTAATAATTTGTAATAGTCACATTGTTGGATGGACTGAGTCCTTTATGGTTGTGTATCTTTTGGAAATACACACTGAAAGTCTGATTTTACCCGGCAGTTTTGAAAAAATTTCTATAGAAAAATTTCTATAGAAAAATTTCCGTTTTATTTTTAACGAAAATTTTTCTATAGAAAAATTTCTTTAGAAAAATAAATTTTTTTTATAAAAATATTTTTAACGAAAATTGTTCTATAGAAAAATATTTTTAACGAAAATTTTTCTATAGAAAAATATTTTTAACGAAAATTTTTCTATAGAAAAACATTTTTAACGAAAATTTTTCTATAGAAAAATATTTTTAACGAAAATTTTTCTATAGAAAAATATTTTTAACGAAAAGTTTTCTATAGAAAAATATTTTTAACGAAAATTTTTCTATAGAAAAATATTTTTAACCAAAATTTTTTTTTAGAAAAATATTTTTAACCAAAATTTTTTTTTTGAAAAATATTTTTAATCAAAATTTTTCTATAGAAAAATATTTTTTGAACAAAAATTTTTCTAAAGAAAAACATTTTTTGAACAAAAATTTTTCTATAGAAAAATATTTTTTGAACAAAATTTTTACTATAGAAAAATATTTTTTGAAAAAGAATTTTTCTATAGAAAAATATTTTTAACAAAAATTTTTCTATAGAAAAATGTTTTTAACAAAAATTTTTCTATAGAAAAATTTTTCTATTTTTAACAAAAATTTTTCTATAGAAAAATTTTTCTATTTTTAACAAAAATTTTTCTATAGAAAAATTTTTCTATTTTTAACAAAAATTTTTCTATAGAAAAATTTTTCTATTTTTAACAAAAATTTTTCTATAGAAAAATTTTTCTATTTTTAACAAAAATTTTTCTATAGCAAAATTTTTCTATTTTTAACAAAAATTTTTCTATAGAAAAATTTTTCTATTTTTAACAAAAATTTTTCTATAGAAAAATTTTTCTATTTTTAACAAAAATTTTTCTATAGAAAAATTTTTCTATTTTTAACAAAAATTTTTCTATAGAAAAATTTTTCTATTTTTAACAAAAATTTTTCTATAGAAAAATTTTTCTATTTTTAACAAAAATTTTTCTATAGAAAAATTTTTCTATTTTTAACAAAAATTTTTCTATAGAAAAATTTTTCTATTTTTAACAAAAATTTTTCTATAGAAAAATTTTTCTATTTTTAACAAAAATTTTTCTATAGAAAAATTTTTCTATTTTTAACAAAAATTTTTCTATAGAAAAATTTTTCTATAGTAAAATATTTTTAACAAAAATTTTTCTATAGAAAAATATTTTTAACAAAAATTTTTCTATAGAAAAATATTTTTAACAAAAATTTTTCTATAGAAAAATATTTTTAACAAAAATTGTTCTATAGAAAAATATTTTTAACAAAAATTTTTCTATAGAAAAATATTTTTAACAAAAATTTTTCTATAGAAAAATATTTTTAACAAAAATTTTTCCATAGAAAAATATTTTTAACAAAAATTTTTCCATAGAAAAATATTTTTAACAAAAATTTTTCCATAGAAAAATATTTTTAACAAAAATTTTTCTATAGAAAAATATTTTTAACAAAAATTTTTCTGTAGAAAAATATTTTTAACAAAAATTTTTCTATAGAAAAATATTTTTAACAAAAATTTTTCTATAGAAAAATATTTTTAACAAAAATTTTTCTATAGAAAAATATTTTTAACAAAAATTTTTCTATAGAAAAATATTTTTAACAAAAATTTTTCTATAGAAAAAAATTTTTAACAAAAATTTTTCTATAGAAAAAAATTTTTAACAAAAATTTTTCTATAGAAAAATATTTTTAACAAAAATTTTTCTATAGAAAAATATTTTTTACAAAAATTTTTCTATAGAAAAATATTTTTAACAAAAATTTTTCTATAGAAAAATATTTTTTGAATAAAAATTTTTCTATAGAAAAATATTTTTGTCAAAAATTTTTCTATAGAAAAATATTTTTGTCAAAAATTTTTCTATAGAAAAATATTTTTGTCAAAAATTTTTTTATAGAAAAATATTTTTAACAAAAATGTTTCTATAGAAAAATATTTTTAACAAAAATGTTTCTATAGAAAAATATTTTTAACAAAAATGTTTCTATAGAAAAATATTTTTGTCAAAAATTTTTCTATAGAAAAATATTTTTGTCAAAAATTTTTCTATAGAAAAAATTTTTGTCAAAAATTTTTCTATAGAAAAATATTTTTGTCAAAAATTTTTCTATAGAAAAATATTTTTGTCAAAAATTTTTCTATAGAAAAATATTTTTGTCAAAAATTTTTCTATAGAAAAATATTTTTGTCAAAAATTTTTCTATAGAAAAATATTTTTGTCAAAAATTTTTCTATAGAAAAATATTTTTGTCAAAAATTTTTCTATAGAAAAATATTTTTGTCAAAAATTTTTCTATAGAAAAATATTTTTGTCAAAAATTTTTCTATAGAAAAATATTTTTGTCAAAAATTTTTCTATAGAAAAATATTTTTATCAAAAATTTTTCTATAGAAAAATATTTTTGTCAAAAATTTTTCTATAGAAATATATTTTTGTCAAAAATTTTTCTATAGAAAAATATTTTTGTCAAAAATTTTTCTATAGAAAAATATTTTTAACAAAAAATTTTCTATAGAAAAATATTTTTGTCAAAAATTTTTCTATAGAAAAATATTTTTGTCAAAAATTTTTCTATAGAAAAATATTTTTGTCAAAAATTTTTCTATAGAAAAATATTTTTGTCAAAAATTTTTCTATAGCAAAATATTTTTGTCAAAAATTTTCTATAGAAAAATATTTTTAACAAAAAATTTTCTATAGAAAAATATTTTTGTCAAAAATTTTTCTATAGAAAAATATTTTTGTCAAAAATTTTTCTATAGAAAAATATTTTTGTCAAAAATTTTTCTATAGAAAAATATTTTTGTCAAAAATTTTTCTATAGAAAAATAATTTTGTCAAAAATTTTTCTATAGAAAAATATTTTTGTCAAAAATTTTTCTATAGAAAAATATTTTTGTCAAAAATTTTTCTATAGAAAAATATTTTTGTCAAAATTTTTTCTATAGAAAAATATTTTTGTCAAAAATTTTTCTATAGAAAAATATTTTTGTCAAAAATTTTTCTATAGAAAAATATTTTTGTCAAAAATTTTTCTATAGAAAAATATTTTTGTCAAAAATTTTTCTATAGAAAAATATTTTTGTCAAAAATTTTTCTATAGAAAAATATTTTTGTCAAAAATTTTTCTATAGAAAAATATTTTTGTCAAAAATTTTTCTATAAAAAAAATATTTTTGTCAAAAATTTTTCTATAGAAAAATATTTTTGTCAAATATTTTTCTATAGAAAAATATTTTTGTCAAAAATTTTTAATTAATTTCGAATTTTTCTATAGAAAAATATTTTTGTCAAAAATTTTTCTATAGAAATATATTTTTGTCAAAAATTTTTCTATAGAAAAATATTTTTGTCAAAAATTTTTCTATAGAAAAATATTTTTGTCAAAAAATTTTCTATAGAAAAATATTTTTGTCAAAAATTTTTCTATAGAAAAATATTTTTGTCAAAAATTTTTCTATAGAAAAATATTTTTGTCAAAAATTTTTCTATAGAAAAATATTTTTGTCAAAAATTTTTCTATAGAAAAATATTTTTGTCAAAAATTTTTCTATAGAAAAATATTTTTGTCAAAAATTTTTCTATAGAAAAATATTTTTGTCAAAAATTTTTCTATAGAAAAATATTTTTGTCAAAAATTTTTCGATAGAAAAATATTTTTGTCAAAAATTTTTCTATAGAAAAATATTTTTAACAAAAATTTTTCTATAGAAAAATATTTTTAACAAAAATTTTTCTATAGAAAAATATTTTTAACAAAAATTTTTCTATAGAAAAATATTTTTAACAAAAATTTTTCTATAGAAAAATATTTTTAACAAAAATTTTTCTATAGAAAAATATTTTTAACAAAAATTTTTCTATAGAAAAATATTTTTAACAAAAATTTTTCTATAGAAAAATATTTTTAACAAAAATTTTTCTATAGAAAAATATTTTTAACAAAAATTTTTCTATAGAAAAATATTTTTAACAAAAATTTTTCTATAGAAAAATATTTTTAACAAAAATTTTTCTATAGAAAAATATTTTTAACAAAAATTTTTCTATAGAAAAATATTTTTTACAAAAATTTTTCTATAGAAAAATATTTTTAACAAAAATTTTTCTATAGAAAAATATTTTTTGAATAAAAATTTTTCTATAGAAAAATATTTTTAACAAAAATTTTTTTATAGAAAAATATTTTTGTCAAAAATTTTTCTATAGAAAAATATTTTTGTCAAAAATTTTTCTATAGAAAAATATTTTTGTCAAAAATTTTTCTATAGAAAAATATTTTTGTCAAAAATTTTTCTATAGAAAAATATTTTTGTCAAAAATTTTTCTATAGAAACATATTTTTGTCAAAAATTTTTCTATAGAAAAATATTTTTGTCAAAAATTTTTCTATAGAAAAATATTTTTGTCAAAAATTTTTCTATAGAAAAATATTTTTGTCAAAAATTTTTCTATAGAAAAATATTTTTGTCATAAATTTTTCTATAGAAAAAATTTTTGTCAAAAATTTTTCTATAGAAAAAAATTTTTGTCAAAAATTTTTCTATAGAAAAATATTTTTGTCAAAAATTTTTCTATAGAAAAATATTTTTGTCAAAAATTTTTCTATTGAAAAATATTTTTGTCAAAAATTTTTCTATAGAAAAATATTTTTGTCAAACATTTTTCTATAGAAAAATATTTTTGTCAAAAGTTTTTCTATAGAAAAATATTTTTGTCAAAAATTTTTCTATAGAAAAATATTTTTGTCAAAAATTTTTCTATAGAAAAATATTTTTGTCAAAAATTTTTCTATAGAAAAATATTTTTGTCAAAAATTTTTCTATAGAAAAATATTTTTGTCAAAAATTTTTCTATAGAAAAATATTTTTGTCAAAAATTTTTCTATAGAAAAATATTTTTGTCAAAAATTTTTCTATAGAAAAATATTTTTGTCAAAAATTTTTCTATAGAAAAATATTTTTGTCAAAAATTTTTCTATAGAAAAATATTTGTGTCAAAAATTTTTCTATAGAAAAATATTTTTGTCAAAAATTTACAAATAACTGCTGGGTCTTAATATTTGTCTCTAGGTAAGTGTTTATAAATGCATGTTTTGTTGACTATTTGCTCAACTTATTTAATATTCGTTATTTAATGTTGCTATTTCTGATGGCTTTTTTTGTATTTACCCATTGTACCAGATATAGTATAAAATAGTCTTAGGCAGTGATGGGCTGCTGTTATTATAACAAATTATATGTATGACGACAACAACTCCTGCCACTGGTAATAGGGAAATAAAAAAGGTACCCTTTACTGGTCTTAGGTGTAAAATCTAGGAGTTAAGACAATTGATCGGACCCAAAAACGAAACTGTAAAATTATCATCGAAGTCCTCTCGTAATTGGGAAATTTTTTTGCTCTTCTATTCACAGAAATTTCGTGCCTTTGTCGTCTTTTGAAAAAGTACCAATAAGTACATAAATCGGCAGTGTTTACACCAAATACGGCAATTTTGCTTGTTAAAACTTATGTACATTTGTAGATATCTTAAAAATATACCGAAATTTGAGACCAAAATCTTAATATCGGGAAGTAAGACCTATAAGAGATAGTTAAACTTATATGCGATTTTAGCGCCAAATTTAATCGAATTGAATTCCAAATAATTCTGTGTTAACCGACATACTTAATTCGGATCTGAGTCCAATATTTCTATACGTTGCTGACAGAAAAATTCCTTAAATATTTCTCAAATTATCTTTAGGATTATATATAAAATTTGTTATTTTTAAGGCGATATTTTTGGTGATCGCACTAATCAAGATTTTTATTTGCGTTTCTATAAAGATTTATGATATGGGTAAATAGAAAAAATTAATTTGATAAATTATGTATTTAAAGCGCTGAAAATATCCTTCCTATCGTTTTTATTTTCGTTTCATTTGTCTAGACTCAAAGATAATATAATTTTCTATAGGACTCACATGCCCATAAGCAGACTCTTTATGTTGCCAAATATACTCGTACATAAATACATGCATACATGCCTGAAAATATATATGTTCAATGGAAGCTATGACTAAAAGGCAATTTATGGTTTTCCAAATAAATTAATTTTATCAATTTTATTTTCTCGATAATTTTGCTGTATCTGTACATATTTTGGTTTTCAATAAAATATACATACATATAGACATACAAATATAAATATGTTGGTCTAATCACCCACATAGGATAATTTGCATTGCCTTAAGACGTCTGTGCTTGCCAAAATACCGTTGCTTAGATAGGCTTAAAAATTTACCACAAGGATAATGAATAGGTAACTTAATAAATGTATTTGTGTGTTTGAGTGTTAATTTGTTTAGATTTGCTGATGATGCGAAATAGAAACAAATTTGCAGGAATATAATCATAGAAATTCATTGTGCGGTTTTAAGTCGAGATTCTACTGTCTGATATGCCATTAATAGGGTGGCTCTTATTTCGTAAAAGTTGGAAATATTTCACGCCCAAAAGACCCAACGACATCTTTAATGGCAAGCAAGCATTGATTTTTATACCCACCATCAAAATGAATTGAGATTGTCATTCCGTTTGTAATTTCCTTAATATTGGCTCAAAAACCAAAAACTATATATATTCTGAATCCTCATGAAATTCTAAGACGATTGAGCGATGTCCGTCTGTCTGTCTGTCCGTCTGTCTGTCTGTCCGTCTGTCTGTCCGTCTGTCTGTCCGTCTGTCTGTCTGTTGAAATCACGATAACGCCTAAGCGAAAGGATCTAGCTCACTGAAACTAAGTAGAAATATTCTTCATCTCTGAGAAAATTTTGGTATTGAAATTAGGCAAAATCGCTTCACATTTGACCATAGCTCCCGTATAACCTCGTCTGGGTTAATCGCTTATTTGTTAATAAATGACAAATTATAACAGCTATGATGATAAAATTTGGTATATAGAAGTTTTACATTAGCCCTAGGCAGCGTATAAAATTTCATCAAAATCGGTTCACATTTAGCCATAGCTCCCATACAAAAAACTTACGAAAACAGCCTAAATTTCACCTAAAATACACTTAAATGCCAATAAATCTAACCACTAATTTTGGCACAAGGAAGTCCTATGTCAACGCCAGGCAGTGTGCAAAATTTTGTCACAATCGGTTACCATTTAACCATAGCTCCCATATAAAAAACTTATGGAAACGCAAAAATACATGAAGAAAAGGTTGTTTATGTCCGTCTGTCCGTCAGATAAAAGCACGATAGCGCCTTAACAAAAAGAGCTAGAGGGACAAAATTTTACAAAAGTATTTTGGATATCTTTAAAAAGATGTGAGTTGAAAATGGACAAAATCGATTCAAATTTAGTTAGAGCTCCCATATAACCCCGCCCCGGGAAACACATTAATGCTGATAAATTAAATACAATTGTAATAGCTATGACGATTAAATTTAAAATAGGGAATTTTTATGCAATTTTTGATCAGTTTATCAAATTTTATAGGAATCAGTCCATATTTGACTTTAGCTTTCATATAAAAAACACTCATGGAAACCAAAAATTTTAGCAAAGGTCAATTAAAAGCTATTAAATTAGAAACTATGATAGCTATGACCACTAAATTTTGCAAGAATAAGCTCTATATATATACCAGCCAGTGTGCTACAATCGGTCAACATTTGGTAATAATTTTTATATGTATAACATCCCCTTTTTATATCTACAATCAAAAAGATTTGGAGGTACATTCAATATATTAATATTGGACCTATGAAATTAGATAGGCATCAATCAATGTTCAGCCCAGACTTTATATATGATGAATGCATTAGGAACTCCTAACGAAATATATGGACCTGCCGTATTACTATTAACGTGTTTAGCCTAACTATATATCAACGAAAAGTATTTAACAACTTATTAATGTAAAACTATAAAGAATTTTGATCAAAGTAAATACTTAGGAAACCACTAAAATATTTTTAAATGTTGAACTATAAAGCTACGGCAACCGATTTTAGTCCAAAGGTTTTACCAACAATACCAATTAGCTTAGCGATTTTTAGTTTTGGTCAAGATTTGAATTATCTGCACCCTTGTATATATATGAGATATGTTTCTAAATTTAGCACAAGTTGATGGTGGGTATATAAGATTCGGCACAGCCGAATATAACACTCTTACTTGTTTTTTTTTTTTTTTGAGGTAATTTTCGACCACTCTTTGACACATATTGGGCGGTATTTCAGCCATAACTTAACAAATGTTGGTTTTAAAGTGCTCAAGAGGTAAAAAATGTATCTGCATAAACACGGTCTTTCGTAGTAGCCCCACAAAAAAAGTCGAATGGTGTCAAATCGAATGATCTTAGTGACCAATTGGTATCGCCACGATGAGAAATTACGTGGCCATGAAATGTCTCTTGCAATAAAGGCATATTCGCTTGAGTTGCGTGGCATGTGGCACCGTCTTGTTGAAACCACATATTCTCGAAGTCGTAGTCTTCAATAGCAGGCGCAAAAATGTCGGTAAAAAAGTACCAAACACGTATTTAATGTTTTTCTAGTACTTATCAATTGCGATATAAATTGAGTCTTTATCTTTATTATTTCAAAAGATACGTATGGGTTAAAAAAGTACCAAAATATAGTTTTAACTCTTTTTCACAATTATTAGTACAATTTCTAAAAAAGTACCAATTAGATATCCCCTTATTTTTCTAGCCGATTCAAATCCAATTTCAACTTTGTTTCTATCGATGTTGTTTTCGTAGATATGATGTTACTAATTTCTCCCTTTTCTACCCTGTTTTACCCCCTAAGCGGCCAATTTCAAAAAAGGACCGAATATGTGTCCCTTAATTTTTAGGCTGACCTCAGACCAATTTAGTTTTTGTTTCTATCACTTTTGGCTTAGAAGATATTACCTTACCGATTTTTCCCTGTTTTATCCATAAAATTGAAAAGAAGTACCAAATACGTGTCTTATATTTTTCCAATGTGAACCGACCCGTTTGCAAATTATACTTTTGGATTTATTAGCTTAAATGATATGCACCGTTTTGTTGAAACCACATATTCTCGAAGTCGTATTCTTCAATAGCAGGCAAAAAAAGTCTGTAAAAAAGTCCTAATTCCTGAGATCGACGAAGAATCGATACATTCGTATCTTCGGCAACACTTTCACTTACAGCAGCGATATTTTTAGAATGGCTATCTACAAAACGGTTCCAACGATTTTGATAAAATTTGGGCGATGTTTACTTTTTTTCTGGCGTATAGATCAAGTAAGAAGGAACTTTTGGAAATTTTGCCGCTAAGGGGGTAAAATCGGGTAAAAACCGAAAGCACTATATCTCCTTAAGTCATAGGTATAGGAACAAAATTTAAATAACTTTTTGAACAGCTATAAAAATAAGTAGACAGGTGTTTAGTACTATTTTGAATCTATGCCACATAGGGGGAAAAAGGGTGAAAATAGTTTTTTTGGTACTATTTTTAACCCACTCTTATCTCTTGAACCTAAATATATAGAAATGAACTTTGTACTGAAATCAATAAAAGTGAAAAAAATATTGGACACGTATTTGGTACTTTTTTGATTTCAGCAGCCAGAATGTTTAAAAAGGGATAAAATGAGAACTTAATATCTCATAAAATTATATGAATATGTTCACTGCGTTTTTATAAAATATACCGAATTCAATTGATACCAAAGAAGTACCAAATATGTATATGGAGCTTTTTTGAATTAGGGGATAAAAAGGGGAAGAAATTGGTAACTTTACAACTTTTAAAGTAGTAGGTATATCTATATCTTCTATATATACATATGGGCAAATCCTGCGTGACAGACGATACATTTGTAAGGATTTCGTTGTACTTAAACGTTCTACACTAGATATCTTTGCGCAGATTTCCGATAATATTAGTCCATCGATTAAGCTATTGAATGACATTTGTTAATTTACATTCTTCTTTTGGAGGAAAAAGATATTTGCTTTTAAAGTGCTGTGACGGACGCTACAAAAAATGGGATTGATTTTTTTTTTTCAACATGTGTTTCTGTAATTTTCATCAAATCGGTCATAGTAATAAAAAAAATTATAAGTACATAAAAGATAGAGGAAAATTAGAGGATTTATAAAATATTTTCAAGTTTCCAGTTTCACTAAAAACCCATAAATGAACTGTTGCGGACGCTACGTGACGGATGATACAGTTATTACTTGAATGTTTTTTATTGGGAAAAAATTCATATTTCATATTTTTGTTATGGATTCGTTAATCTGTGAAAATAATGGTTATATTTCTTCCCGAATTTCATCTCCTTCCTTTACATGTTCGCGGTTCAAATGCGATATTTGCCCACAATTTAATATTTTACAAAACTGCTAAATACATATATTTACTTAAAGTTTTTCACTTTTTAAATCTTATTTTTCGTCGAAAGAATGCTACTATTCTGTAAAATGCTATATTAACATTTATATGTTTTTAGCCTAATGTAGAGCATACTATAAGTTCTCTTTACGAACCAAGTTCAATTGGAGAAAAAAAGAAAAATTGCACTACTGAAATTAAAAAAAACTTCATTTCTGTGACGGACGCTACACATCGTGAGCCCTTTTTTACTTGACGTTATTTTTATCACTCCAATTACTTTTGATGGGGTTTTTGATATCTAATTGCATAAAATTAAGCAGACTTTGAGCCCATAGCTGAACTTGATACCTAAATGGATGTTTTTGTGATTTTTATGAACTTTTTAAAAAATTTATAAAAATTGGAGATGGGTGCAAATAAAGACCTGTCATTTACGAAGAGAGCAATCGAAATTTGTATCCATTATATGTATATTCTAAAGGATCAATATATGATAAATTTTTTCGTAAACACAAAAACGTGATTTTGGCAGTTTTAAAATTTTGTTCGTGGTTTAATGTTTTTCGGATTTGCCCATATGTCCTTTATAGAATAGTAAACTATACATTTGATAATTTTATGCTCTTTAGCATAGTCGTGGCGCATGAGCCGACGAAGGTTTCTAAGTTGGTATTACTATTTTCCGACAGGTGACACCAGTGAAATTTCTTCTTCTGTTATCCTTGACCCCCAGTGGAGCATAGGGCCTCGCCAGTGAAATTTACTCAAAGTGAATTTAATTGTAAACTGTACATTTGATCATGCTATGATCTTTAGAAAAGTGGTTGCGCTTGAGCCGACGAATTCGTGGCTTCACCTACAGGTGGCTCCATTGAAAATTCTTTTTATCATGCTATGCTCTTTAGCAAAATTGTTGCACATGAGCCGACGAAGGTTTCTAATCTGGAATGACTATTTACCGACAGGTGGCGCCACTAAAATTACTCAAAATGAATTAAATCGTAAACTGTGCATTTAATCATGCTATTATATTTAGCAAAGTTGTTACCCAAGAGCCGAAGTTTTCGAAGTTTGTATGACCGATTTTAGACAGGTGGTGCCACTAAAAGTTACTCAAATGAATTAAATCGTAAGGTTTTTATTTGATCATGCTATGATTTTTACCAAAGTTGTTGCGCATTATCCTATGAAGGTTTCTAAGTTAGTATGACCAATTGCCAATAGGTGGCGCCACTGAAAATCACTCAAAACAAATTAATCGTAAACTGTGGATTTGATCATATTATCTTTAGCAAAATTGTTGTGCATAAGTCGACGGAGGTTTCTAAATTGGTATGACCAATTTCCAAAATTATAAAAAATGTTGAAATTTTTTTGTTGATTGGACAAAAGGAATAAAATGATTCAAAACAAATAAGAAAGTGCTATAGTCGGTCTTACAAACTTACACATTTAAGCTGTTTCCATCATTTGGACTTATATGAGAGCTAGGGTCAACTATAGACCGATGATCTTGAAATTTGGCGAATTGATTACAGTTGTCACAAAAATTATGTATGCAAAAAATAAACTTAAAATTCTCATTATCTTTACGAGCCTTTTAGTCCCATTTAGTGCGTTTTGAGAAAAGAGTTTATATGGGAGCTATGGTTAAATGTGGACCGATTTCAACGAAATTTGGTACAGTGATTTAGGTTTACATAAGCCGTATATGATTTAAATTTCGTGAAAAAATATTGATTTTTGTGGCCAATATATCAATTCCGGGAAGTTGGACCTATGGGAGGTACCATAAATAATGGACCGATTTCGACGAATTTCAATAGCGATGGTCCCATTATCAAACAAATGATCTGTGCCAATTTTCATTAAATTATCTTTAGAATTGTCAGCCAGCCAGACGGACGGACGGACATCGCTAAATCGACTCAGAAAGTGGATTCTAAGCCTATTGATATACTAAAAGATGGGTCTAAGACAAATATTTCTATGCGTTACATACACCAGCACAAACTTATAATACCCTTTCCACCTATGGTGGTGAAGGGTATAATTACGTGGATATTTGTGTAATGTCTTTTATCTAAATTTATTTTAGTTGGTGGTGGAGCAACGCACACAAATGGAACTAACGTAAAATGGACCAAAGTTTGTGTAGGGTATAAAATATTTCGCATAGCCGAAAGTAACACTCTTACTTGTTTAATTTAATTTAATTTAATTTCTTTTTTACTTTTAAAAATTTTCTAAGAAATGTTCATATATTTACAGCAATAAAAATACACATAATAAATTTTTTTGTGATTAATTAAAAAGTTTTCATTCTTAACATATTCTTATTTCTTTGAATTTCATTTTTGACAT
Source organism: Stomorhina lunata (assembly GCA_933228675.1). Lineage (NCBI taxonomy): Eukaryota > Metazoa > Arthropoda > Insecta > Diptera > Rhiniidae > Stomorhina > Stomorhina lunata. The sequence continues at coordinate 43,238,911 of OW121744.1, forward strand.
CGTTTGAATATTTTTACCTTATTTTTGATTATAAAATACAATTCTGTTTTATTTATTAAGAATTAATATTAAATTAAATAATTTTTTAATTGTTACTAAGAATTGCATTTAAAAGACATTTCCTCCTTTATCGAGGTAATCTAAATATTAATATTGTGTCACAATCAGTGAAGAACTTTTTTTGAACCAATTTCAGTTTAAAGTAAGTACCTACTCCTCCACTTTCGTAAATTTAAAATTTTATCTCAATATTAATAAATAACTTTGCTGTTATGTAATAAAACAAAAAACACGAGATTATAAAGTTGCCAAGTTTAGATCTAATTTTGTGGTCGTTAAGGGAAAATTCAAAATAAATATATTAACATTTACACTCTAGTTAAGAGGATATGCTAATGTTTATGTGGAAGTTCCTAATGGAAATTTAAATTTACAAGCTGACACCTACAGATAAAACTAAAATTAATTAAAGTAGAATAGGATGTTTCCGCATCACATATTGTGTGATGGGATCACAAATGTTGTTAAGAGTAATTTTAGAGGTAGGTTGACAAATCTGAAAAATTTTCTATGCAATCAAATTTAATTATCGATTGCGTTTTTAAGAGTTTTCTTATTTGTTTAAAAAAAATTACATAAAATTAAAAGAAATTTATGAAATCTTTATTTGAATCGAACGATCTGAAAAACTGAATATTTATTTTTTATATATATATTAAGTCTCTATGTTTATTATTTCAAAATATACGTATGGGTTAAAAACGTACCAAAATATAGTTTTAACCCTGTTTCACCATTATAAGTGCCATTTCCAAATAAGTACCAAACACGTGCCCCCTTATTTTTCAAGCCGATCCAAATCCAATTTCAACTTTGTTTCTATCCATGTTGTTTTCGGAGATATGGTGTTACTATTTTCTCCCTTTTCTACCCTGTTTTACACGGAATTTCAAAAAAAGTACCAAATATGTGTGGCTTAATTTTTAGTGCTGATCTCAGACCAATTTAGTTTTTGTTTCAATCAGTTTTGGTTTAGAAGATATTACGTTAACGACTTTTCCCTTTTTTACCCTCAAAATTTAAAAGAAGTACCAAACACGTTTCTTATTTCTCTCCAATATGAATCTACCCGTCTGTAAATTATACTTCCGGATTGATTAGCTTAAATGATATTCATAGTTTAAACAAACACCCACCCACCATTAAATAATTCCCCGTTTTTACGCTTTTGTACCCCATTTGTCGTAAAAGAACCAAACATGTATTTAATATTTTTCTAGTACCTACTTATCAATTGTGATGTAAATTGAGTCCCTGTCTTTGTTATTTCCAAAGATACGTATGGGTTAAAAAAGTACCAAAATATAGTTTTAAGCCTTTTTCACAATTATTAGTGCAGTTTCTAAAAAGTACCAAATATATATCCCCTTATTTTTCTAGCCAATTCAAATCCAATTTCAACTTTGTTTCTATCGATGTTGTTTTCGGAGTTATGATGTTACTAATTTCTCCCTTTTCTGCCCTGTTTTACCCCCTAGGCGGCCAATTTCAAAAAAGTAACGAATACATGTCCTTTAATTTTTAGTGCGAATCTTAAATAAAATTAATTTTTGCTTCTTTAAATTTTGGTTTAGATGATATTACATTACCGATTTTTACCTTTTTTACCCTCAAAACTAAAAACAAGTACCAAACACGTATCTTAAATTTCATTAATGTGAATTGACCCGTCTGTAATTTATACTTTTGGATTTATTAGCTTAAATGATATTCACAGTTCAAAAACAAAACCCACCCTTGAATATTTTCCAGATTTTACGTTTTAAAGTACCATTTATCGTAAAAGTACCAAACACGTATTTAATGTTTTCTAGTACTTATCAATTGCGATGTAAATTGAGTCTTTATCTTTATTATTTCAAAAGATACGTATGGGTTAAAAAAGTACCAAAATATAGTTTTAACCCTTTTTCACAATTATTACTGCAGTTTCTAAAAAGTACCAAATAGATATCCCCTTATTTTTCTAGCCAATTCAAATCCAATTTCAACTTTGTTTCTATCGATGTTGTTTTCGTAGATATGATGTTACTAATTTCTCCCTTTTCTACCCTGTTTTACTCTCTAAGCGGCCAATTTAAAAAAAATACCGAATATGTGTCCCTTAATTTTTAGGCTGATCTCAGATCAATTTAGTTTTTGTTTCTATCACTTTAGGTTTAGAAGATATTACCTTACCGATTTTTCCCTTTTTTACCCATAAAATTGAAAAGAAGTACCAAATACGTGTCTTATATCTCTCCAATGTGAATGTACCCGTCTGTAAATTATACTTCTGGATTTATTAGCTTAAATGATATTCATAGTTCAAACCAAAAAACCCACCCTTGAATATTTTCCCGTTTTTACGCTTTTATACCCGTAAAACTACCATGTTATTTTTAGTACTTATTAATTGTGAAGTTCTATCTTTATTATTTCAAAAGATGCGTATCTTTTAAAAGAGTACCAAAATATGCCATTTCCAAAAAAAATGCCAAACACGTGATCCCTCATTTTTTTAGCCAATCCAAAACCAATTTCAACTTTGTTTCCATCTATGTTACTAATTTCTCCTTTTTCTACCCTTTTTTACCCCCTAGGCGACCGAATTTAAAAAAGTACCAAATATTTGTCCCTTAATTTTTAGTGCTGATCTCAGACCAATTTAGTTTTTGTTCCTATCACTTTTGGTTTAGAAGATATTAACTTACCGATTTTTCCCTTTTTTACCCTTAAAATTGAAAAGAAGTACCAAATACGTGTCTCATATTTTTCCAATGTGAATCGACCCGTCTGCAAATTATACTTTTACATTTATTAGCTTAAATGATATTCACTGTTCAAAAACAAAAAACCCATCCTTGAATATTTTCCCGTTTTTACGTTTCTGTACCCCATTTGTCGTAAAAGTACCAAACACGTATTTAATGTTTTTCTAGTACTTATCAATTGTGATGTAAATTGAGTCTCTATCTTTATTATTTCAAAAGATACGTATGGGTTAAAAAAGTACCAAAATATAGTTTTAAGCTTTTTTCACAATTAATAGTGCAGTTCCTAAAAAGTACCGAATAGATATGCCCTTATTTTTCTAGCCGATTCAAATCCAATTTCAACCTTGTTTCTATCGATGTTGTTTTCGGAGATATGATGTTACTAATTTCCCCCTTTTCCTCCTTTTTTTTTTGCTTCTATCGCTTTGGTAAAGCACCGCCGTGGTATAGCATACAGAGGTCCTAAGTTCGATCCCCGGTCAGACCCACTTGGAAAAAATAAATTTTCAATAAAGCGGCGGTTCACCTCATAACTCAGCTAGCCACTAGTTATTGAGTATTAGGCTATGTAAAACTTCTTTAACTAATGCATGTGCATTAGTAGGTCCCTTTCAATGAGTCTAAATATAAAATCGGATGCAGCTCATTGTCTGAGAGAAGTACCCCTTATTCCAATTGGAATGTTGTCGGGGAATTATATACATATCTATCGCTTTTGGTTTAGGAGATATAATGCTACCGATTTTTCCCTTTTTACCCTCTAATTTGATAAAAGTACCAAATACATATTTATATTTTGTACTTGGCAATCGACTTAACTATAAATTTTATATATTGCTTTATTGGTTCATGTGATATACAAAGATAAAGAATGGACCTATCCTAAATTTGTTCCCCCTTTTTTCGCCTTTTCGCCAACAAATCAAAAAATACAAAACACTTGTCTAAAATTTTTGATTCAAATTGGTTCAAAAGATACACATGGGTTAAAAAAAGTACCAAAATTTTATTTCTACCTTTTTAACCCCTTATTTGTTCCATCTGCCAAAAAGTTCCAAACACGTGTCTTATTATTTTTGTAGCTGATCCCAACGCAATTTCAATTATGGTCCTATGACGTTTACTTCCGGAGATAGAGCATTACTAATTTTTCCCTTTTTTACCTCTTTTTACCCCCTTAGCTGCCGAATTTCCAAAAATCCCTTCTTAGTGGATCTATACTTCGAAAAAGATACCCGCTGTCAAAATTTCCATCTATAAATACAGATAGAGTAAAATGGTCTGTCGTGCGTTTATGCGTAGGCATACAACACTGAGTCTTACTTGCATTAAAGTCTACTCTATATCTACTCTACGACTCCATTGAGAGATATTTTCGAGATCACGATTTAGTGATTCATATTTCGTGCCATGGTGTCATCTGTAAAAGACTGGGTCTATGATTGAATGGATACGAATAGCATGTGTTACTATCATCTGCAAAGAGTAGATAGGATTGGAAGTCTGACAGAATGTCATTAATGTACAATATATAAGAACTGGGGTAGGAGAAAGAAAAGAGCCTTGCGGTACACCTGAATCGATCTTGAACGCGTTTGATGCGATCTCTGAGAAAGCTCGATATAAATCGAGAGAAGTTATTACCGACACCAAAAGCAATTATGGTGCCAGTTTTAATGTGGTTGACCGGTTTTGATGAATCTGGTCTTATAAAAGAATAAGTCCTAGAGCCAAATCGTCTTATTCGATATCCATTCAAATGTAAGGTATTACAGAAAGATTTATGTAGCATATTTTAAGGGTACTCGAAATTATATATATCTATAAATTTTCAATACATTGTAATTTTTTTATCAAAAATTTCTTTATCGTAAAAGAATATCATTAAAACCAAATGTTTTGACAAACCAACGGATATGTTAAGATATCAAATTTTATTTAACTTTTTGCAAAATAAATTATTTTAAAAATCCCTAAGGTATGTTACACAATATATTTAGTCCTTTAGTTCCTGGTGGAACATAGGGCCTTAACAAATATTTTCCATGAAGGTAGTCAGCATTTTCATGATAGACCAAACTCCCTCAGCTCGTTCTAAGTTTGTCGTCATCGCGTATTTGCTGGTCTCCTGGAACCTTGAGGATTATATTCGACAACTTGCCGAGTAATATCAGTGGCTGGTTTTCTCAGTGTATGTCCTAGCCAACCGTATTTTCTAGTGCGTATCCTTGTTTGAAGCGGTTCTTGAGCTGTGCGCAACCATAGGTCTTGATTAGAGATTGTTAAGGGCCATACAATTTTGAGTATACATCTAAGGCAACGATTAACAAAGGCTTGTAGACTTTTTATCTCACGGCTCGAGATATTCCAAGTCTCACAGCCGTATAAAAGCACGGCTTTGACTTTGGTGTTAAAAACTTTAATTTTGGTGGTGGTTGAGATATTTTAAGATCTTGGTTGGCTCTGACAACCTTCATGGAGAATACAGCAGAACGCGTAGAGCTCTTTGATGAGTCGTATAATCTTTTCAGGTACTCCTTTGTATCTTAAAGCTTCCCAAATAGCGATGTACTATAATGTATCAAATGCACGTTTAAAACCAATAAACAGTAGGTAAAGGGGAGATCGCTGTTCAACCGATTGTTCCACAATAACCCTTAGACTATTGATGTGATCAATGCATGATTTATTTGGTCTAAAGCCAGCTTGTTCGCGTCTTAACTGTGGTTCGACAATGGATGCTATGCGACTGTGCAGAATATGGGCTATGACTTTATTGACCATGTTAAGAAGAGTGATGTCCCTTCAGTTCGAGCATTAATGCAAATTTCCTTTTTTTGGGATTTTTATAATTAGACCTTCTTTTATGACATTTGGGAGTCTTTCGACAGACCAGGGGCCAAATTACCGCATTCGATATCGATCGAAAACTCAGACTTTTAACCGAATATTGTGAAGTATACTTTAGGGATGTTCAAAGTTACTTCGATGTGAAAAGTTTTTTGGAATTTGGTAACCATTTTGATTCCTTTTTAAAAATATACAGTTCAATTAAAACTCTTTTACTATTGTTAATCTTTTAGCAAATAACTTCTAAAAAACATAGTAAACTGTGCATCTTTTAAATAATTTTGATTATCCTTAAAGTATGCTATACAAACGTTTTGAAAATAGCTAAGATCGATATCAAATGCCGCAATTTGGCCCCAGTATTTTGTTATCAACGGCTTTAAAAGCTTTGTGGATAGTATTGTGTCAGCTTTTAATAATTCGGGTGGTATTCCGTCCATACCCGCAGATTTTCTAGACTTAAGGCATTTAATTGTGGCAGTTATTTCTAGAGATGGAGGTATTGATATATCAAACTCGTTATTTGTGTGATGCTCAGGATCGCACTCAAATATTTTACAGCACTCAGCCGGATTGACTGATAGAAGCATTTTATAGTAGCCTTCCCACAATTCCAACTGTTGATCTTTGGCCTTTGTGGTTCGATATAGGTCCTTGGATCGACCTATATCGCTAGCTATTCGGGCTTGTTTGTCCCATTTCCACTTATTCATCCTTGCGCTTCATTTGACGTCATGATTTAGAAGTTGATATTCGAGCTGACTTTGCTGTTTGATCTGCAAAGTATGGTCAATTGTGGAGTGATGTCCCTCATTTTAAAACCCAAACTTTTATAATAAATAATAATGGAATTAAATCGAAAATGAGAAGCTTAACATACCCCCATTTTACTCAATGGTATTTAAAGAACATGTAAAATACTTACAGTTTTCTCCTCGTTCTTTAATATTTAAAGAACTTGTAAAATACTTACAGTTTTCTCCCCGTTCTTTAATAAGCAACAACATCCCTAAATAAGGCTTCCAGTATAACGTTCGTGTAGCACAATTTAACAAAGGATTGGCAATTTCATATGAATGATTTTTTTTTTCCTTTTTCCATATTTCTTTATGTTTTGTTTCATTATGCAGCACTTTACTCACATTATGATTAAATATTCATTAACATGCTAAGTGACATATGTCAAAACAAGTAAGAATTATATTATAGTTAGTTGAGCTGCCTATATGATACCCAACACATCTGGAGTTACATTTTATCCTATATATACATTGTACACAATTTTGTTACTTATATGTATTAAAGCCTAAGATAGGCAGCCTATGCTGCCAGGAGCCGAAGACTTTTTGTAAATATCACGATCATTTAATAAACTCGTAAAAATTTTCGATAGAAATATTTTTCTATTAAAAAATTTTCGATAGAAATATTTTTTGATGGAAATATTTCTCTATAGAAAAAATTAGAATATAGAATAAATTTCGGTAGAAATATTTTTCTATAGAAAAAATTTCGATAGAAATATTTTTCTATAGAAAAAATGTCGATAGAAATATTTTTCTATAGAAATATTTCTATCGAAATTTTTTCTATAGAAAAATATTTCTATCGAAATTTTTTCTATAGAAAAATATTTCTATCGAAATTTTTTCTATAGAAAAATATTTCTATCGAAATTTTTTCTATAGAAAAATATTTCTATCGAAATTTTTTCTATAGAAAAATATTTCTATCGAAATTTTTTCTATAGAAAAATATTTCTATCGAAATTTTTTCTATAGAAAAATATTTCTATCGAAATTTTTTCTATAGAAAAATATTTCTATCGAAATTTTTTCTATAGAAAAATATTTCTATCGAAATTTTTTCTATAGAAAAATATTTCTATCGAAATTTTTTCTATAGAAAAATATTTCTATCGAAATTTTTTCTATAGAAAAATATTTCTATCGAAATTTTTTCTATAGAAAAATATTTCTAGCGAAATTTTTTCTATGGAAAAATATTTCTATCGAAATTTTTTCTATAGAAAAATATTTCTATCGAAATTTTTTCTATAGAAAAATATTTCTATCGAAATTTTTTCTATAGAAAAATATTTCTATCGAAATTTTTTCTATAGAAAAATATTTCTATCGAAATTTTTTCTATAGAAAAATATTTCTATCGAAATTTTTTCTATAGAAAAATATTTCTATCGAAATTTTTTCTATAGAAAAATATTTCTATCGAAATTTTTTCTATAGAAAAATATTTCTATCGAAATTTTTTCTATAGAAAAATATTTCTATCGAAATTTTTTCTATAGAAAAATATTTCTATCGAAATTTTTTCTATAGAAAAATATTTCTATCGAAATTTTTTCTATAGAAAAATATTTCTATCGAAATTTTTTCTATAGAAAAATATTTCTATCGAAATTTTTTCTATAGAAAAATATTTCTATCGAAATTTTTCTATAGAAAAATATTTCTATCGAAATTTTTTCTATAGAAAAATATTTCTATCGAAATTTTTTCTATAGAAAAATATTTCTATCGAAATTTTTTCTATAGAAAAATACTTCTATCGAAATTTTTTCTATAGAAAAATACTTCTATCGAAATTTTTTCTATAGAAAAATACTTCTATCGAAATTTTTTCTATAGAAAAATATTTCTATCGAAATTTTTTCTATAGAAAAATATTTCTATCGAAATTTTTTCTATAGAAAAATATTTCTATCGAAATTTTTTCTATAGAAAAATATTTCTATCGAAATTTTTTCTATAGAAAAATATTTCTATCGAAATTTTTTCTATAGAAAAATATTTCTATCGAAATTTTTTCTATAGAAAAATATTTCTATCGAAATTTTTTCTATAGAAAAATATTTCTATCGAAATTTTTTCTATAGAAAAATATTTCTATCGAAATTTTTTCTATAGAAAAATATTTCTATCGAAATTTTTTCTATAGAAAAATATTTCTATCGAAATTTTTTCTATAGAAAAATATTTCTATCGAAATTTTTTCTATAGAAAAATATTTCTATCGAAATTTTTTCTATAGAAAAATATTTCTATCGAAATTTTTTCTATAGAAAAATATTTCTATCGAAATTTTTTCTATAGAAAAATATTTCTATCGAAATTTTTTCTATAGAAAAATATTTCTATCGAAATTTTTTCTATAGAAAAATATTTCTATCGAAATTTTTTCTATAGAAAAATATTTCTATCGAAATTTTTTCTATAAAAAAATATTTCTATCGAAATTTTTTCTATAGAAAAATATTTCTATCGAAATTTTTTCTATAGAAAAATATTTCTATCGAAATTTTTTCTATAGAAAAATATTTCTATCGAAATTTTTTCTATAGAAAAATATTTCTATCGAAATTTTTTCTATAGAAAAATATTTCTATCGAAATTTTTTCTATAGAAAAATATTTCTAGCGAAATTTTTTCTATGGAAAAATATTTCTATCGAAAGTTTTTCTATAGAAAAATATTTCTATCGAAATTTTTTCTATAGAAAAATATTTCTATCGAAATTTTTTCTATAGAAAAATATTTCTATCGAAATTTTTTCTATAGAAAAAAATTTCTATCGAAATTTTTTCTATAGAAAACTATTTCTATCGAAATTTTTTCTATAGAAAAATATTTCAATCGAAATTTTTTCTATAGAAAAATATTTCTATCGAAATTTTTTCTATAGAAAAATATTTATATCGAAATTTTTTCTATAGAAAAATATTTATATCGAAATTTTTTCTATAGAAAAATATTTCTATCGAAATTTTTTCTATGGAAAAATATTTCTATCGAAATTTTTTCTACAGAAAAATATTTCTATCGAAATTTTTTCTACCGAAAAATATTTCTATCGAAATATTTTTTATAGAAAAATATTTCTATCGAAATTTTTTCTATAGAAAAATATTTCTATCGAAATTTTTTCTATAGAAAAATATTTCTATCGAAATTTTTTCTATAGAAAAATATTTCTATCGAAATTTTTTCTATAGAAAAATATTTCTATCGAAATTTTTTCTATAGAAAAATATTTCTATCGAAATTTTTTCTATGGAAAAATATTTCTATCGAAATTTTTTCTATAGAAAAATATTTCTATCGAAATTTTTTCTATAGAAAAATATTTCTATCGAAATTTTTTCTATAGAAAAATATTTCTATCGAAATTTTTTCTATAGAAAAATATTTCTATCGAAATATTTTCTATAGAAAAATATTTCTATCGAAATATTTTCTATAGAAAAATATTTCTATCGAAATTTTTTCTATAGAAAAATATTTCTATCGAAATTTTTTCTATAGAAAAATATTTCTATCGAAATTTTTTCTATAGAAAAATATTTCTATCGAAATTTTTTCTATAGAAAAATATTTCTATCGAAATTTTTTCTATAGAAAAATATTTCTATCGAAATTTTTTCTATAGAAAATATTTCTATCGAAATTTTTCCTATAGAAAAATATTTCTATCGAAATTTTTTCTATAGAAAAATATTTCTATCGAAATTTTTTCTATAGAAAAATATTTCTATCGAAATTTTTTCTATAGAAAAATATTTCTATCGAAATTTTTTCTATAGAAAAATATTTCTATCGAAATTTTTTCTATAGAAAAATATTTCTATCGAAATTTTTTCTATAGAAAAATATTTCTATCGAAATTTTTTCTATAGAAAAATATTTCTATCGAAATTTTTTCTATAGAAAAATATTTCTGTCGAAATTTTTTCTATAGAAAAATATTTCTATCGAAATTTTTTCTATAGAAAAATATTTCTATCGAAATTTTTTCTATAGAAAAATACTTCTATCGAAATTTTTTCTATAGAAAAATACTTCTATCGAAATTTTTTCTATAGAAAAATATTTCTATCGAAATTTTTTGTATAGAAAAATATTTCTATCGTAATTTTTTCTATAGAAAAATATTTCTATCGAAATTTTTTCTATAGAAAAATATTTCTATCGAAATTTTTTCTATAGAAAAATATTTCTATCGAAATTTTTTCTATAGAAAAATATTTCTATCGAAATTTTTTCTATAGAAAAATATTTCTATCGAAATTTTTTCTATAGAAAAATATTTCTATCGAAATTTTTTCTATAGAAAAATATTTCTATCGAAATTTTTTCTATAGAAAAATATTTCTATCGAAATTTTTTCTATAGAAAAATATTTCTATCGAAATTTTTTCTATAGAAAAATATTTCTATCGAAATTTTTTCTATAGAAAAATATTTCTATCGAAATTTTTTCTATAGAAAAATATTTCTATCGAAATTTTTTCTATAGAAAAATATTTCTATCGAAATTTTTTCTATAGAAAAATATTTCTATCGAAATTTTTTCTATAGAAAAATATTTCTATCGAAATTTTTTCTATAGAAAAATATTTCTATCGAAATTTTTTCTATAGAAAAATATTTCTATCGAAATTTTTTCTATAGAAAAATATTTCTAGCGAAATTTTTTCTATGGAAAAATATTTCTATCGAAAGTTTTTCTATAGAAAAATATTTCTATCGAAATTTTTTCTATAGAAAAATATTTCTATCGAAATTTTTTCTATAGAAAAATATTTCTATCGAAATTTTTTCTATAGAAAAATACTTCTATCGAAATTTTTTCTATAGAAAAATACTTCTATCGAAATTTTTTCTATAGAAAAATATTTCTATCGAAATTTTTTCTATAGAAAAATATTTCTATCGAAATTTTTTCTATAGAAAAATATTTCTATCGAAATTTTTTCTATAGAAAAATATTTCTATCGAAATTTTTTCTATAGAAAAATATTTCTATCGAAAATTTTTCTATAGAAAAATATTTCTATCGAAATTTTTTCTATAGAAAAATATTTCTATCGAAATTTTTTCTATAGAAAAATATTTCTATCGAAATTTTTTCTATAGAAAAATATTTCTATCGAAATTTTTTCTATAGAAAAATATTTCTATCGAAATTTTTTCTATAGAAAAATATTTCTATCGAAATTTTTTCTATAGAAAAATATTTCTATCGAAATTTTTTCTATAGAAAAATATTTCTATCGAAATTTTTTCTATAGAAAAATATTTCTATCGAAATTTTTTCTATAGAAAAATATTTCTATCGAAATTTTTTCTATAGAAAAATATTTCTATCGAAATTTTTTCTATAGAAAAATATTTCTATCGAAATTTTTTCTATAGAAAAATATTTCTATCGAAATTTTTTCTATAGAAAAATATTTCTATCGAAATTTTTTCTATAGAAAAATATTTCTATCGAAATTTTTTCTATAGAAAAATATTTCTATCGAAATTTTTTCTATAGAAAAATATTTCTAGCGAAATTTTTTCTATGGAAAAATATTTCTATCGAAAGTTTTTCTATAGAAAAATATTTCTATCGAAATTTTTTCTATAGAAAAATATTTCTATCGAAATTTTTTCTATAGAAAAATATTTCTATCGAAATTTTTTCTATAGAAAAAAATTTCTATCGAAATTTTTTCTATAGAAAACTATTTCTATCGAAATTTTTTCTATAGAAAAATATTTCAATCGAAATTTTTTCTATAGAAAAATATTTCTATCGAAATTTTTTCTATAGAAAAATATTTATATCGAAATTTTTTCTATAGAAAAATATTTATATCGAAATTTTTTCTATAGAAAAATATTTCTATCGAAATTTTTTCTATGGAAAAATATTTCTATCGAAATTTTTTCTACAGAAAAATATTTCTATCGAAATTTTTTTTATAGAAAAATATTTCTATCGAAATTTTTTCTATAGAAAAATATTTCTATCGAAATTTTTTCTATTGAAAAATATTTCTATCGAAATTTTTTCTATAGAAAAATATTTCTATCGAAATTTTTTCTATAGAAAAATATTTCTATCGAAATTTTTTCTATAGAAAAATATTTCTATCGAAATTTTTTCTATAGAAAAATATTTCTATCGAAATTTTTTCTATAGAAAAATATTTCTATCGAAATTTTTTCTATAGAAAAATATTTCTATCGAAATTTTTTCTATAGAAAAATATTTCTATCGAAATATTTTCTATAGAAAAATATTTCTATCGAAATTTTTTCTATGGAAAAATATTTCTATCGAAATTTTTTCTATAGAAAAATATTTCTATCGAAATTTTTTCTATAGAAAAATATTTCTATCGAAATTTTTTCTATAGAAAAATATTTCTATCGAAATTTTTTCTATAGAAAAATATTTCTATCGAAATTTTTTCTATAGAAAAATATTTCTATCGAAATTTTTTCTATAGAAAAATATTTCTATCGAAATTTTTTCTATAGAAAATATTTCTATCGAAATTTTTCCTATAGAAAAATATTTCTATCGAAATTTTTTCTATAGAAAAATATTTCTATCGAAATTTCTTCTATAGAAAAATATTTCTATCGAAATTTTTTCTATAGAAAAATATTTCTATCGAAATTTTTTCTATAGAAAAATATTTCTATCGAAATTTTTTCTATAGAAAAATATTTCTATCGAAATTTTTTCTATAGAAAAATATTTCTATCGAAATTTTTTCTATAGAAAAATATTTCTATCGAAATTTTTTCTATAGAAAAATATTTCTGTCGAAATTTTTTCTATAGAAAAATATTTCTATCGAAATTTTTTCTATAGAAAAATATTTCTATCGAAATTTTTTCTATAGAAAAATATTTCTATCGAAATTTTTTCTATAGAAAAATATTTCTATCGAAATTTTTTCTATAGAAAAATATTTCTATCGAAATTTTTTCTATAGAAAAATATTTCTATCGAAATATTTTCTATAGAAAAATATTTCTATCGAAATTTTTTCTATAGAAAAATATTTCTATCGAAATTTTTTCTATATAAAAATATTTCTATCGAAATTTTTTCTATAGAAAAATATTTCTATCGAAATTTTTTCTATAGAAAAATATTTCTATCGAAATTTTTTCTATAGAAAAATATTTCTATCGAAATTTTTTCTATAGAAAAATATTTCTATCGAAATTTTTTCTATAGAAAAATATTTCTATCGAAATTTTTTCTATAGAAAATATTTCTATCGAAATTTTTCCTATAGAAAAATATTTCTATCGAAATTTTTTCTATAGAAAAATATTTCTATCGAAATTTTTTCTATAGAAAAATATTTCTATCGAAATTTTTTCTATAGAAAAATATTTCTATCGAAATTTTTTCTATAGAAAAATATTTCTATCGAAATTTTTTCTATAGAAAAATATTTCTATCGAAATTTTTTCTATAGAAAAATATTTCTATCGAAATTTTTTCTATAGAAAAATATTTCTATCGAAATTTTTTCTATAGAAAAATATTTCTATCGAAATTTTTTCTATAGAAAAATATTTCTGTCGAAATTTTTTCTATAGAAAAATATTTCTATCGAAATTTTTTCTATAGAAAAATATTTCTATCGAAATTTTTTCTATAGAAAAATATTTCTATCGAAATTTTTTCTATAGAAAAATATTTCTATCGAAATTTTTTCTATAGAAAAATATTTCTATCGAAATTTTTCCTATAGAAAAATATTTCTATCGAAATTTTTTCTATAGAAAAATATTTCTATCGAAATTTTTTCTATAGAAAAATATTTCTATCGAAATTTTTTCTACAGAAAAATATTTCTATCGAAATTTTTTTTATAGAAAAATATTTCTATCGAAATTTTTTCTATAGAAAAATATTTCTATCGAAATTTTTTCTATAGAAAAATATTTCTATCGAAATTTTTTCTATAGAAAAATATTTCTATCGAAATTTTTTCTATAGAAAAATATTTCTATCGAAATTTTTTCTATAGAAAAATATTTCTATCGAAATTTTTTCTATAGATAAATATTTCTATCGATATTTTTTCTATAGAAAAATATTTCTATCGAAATTTTTTCTATAGAAAAATATTTCTATCGAAATTTTTTCTATAGAAAATATTTCTATCGAAATTTTTCCTATAGAAAAATATTTCTATCGAAATTTTTTCTATAGAAAAATATTTCTATCGAAATTTTTTCTATAGAAAAATATTTCTATCGAAATTTTTTCTATAGAAAATATTTCTATCGAAATTTTTCCTATAGAAAAATATTTCTATCGAAATTTTTTCTATAGAAAAATATTTCTATCGAAATTTTTTCTATAGAAAAATATTTCTATCGAAATTTTTTCTATAGAAAAATATTTCTATCGAAATTTTTTCTATAGAAAAATATTTCTATCGAAATTTTTTCTATAGAAAAATATTTCTATCGAAATTTTTTCTATAGAAAAATATTTCTATCGAAATTTTTTCTATAGAAAAATATTTCTATCGAAATTTTTTCTATAGAAAAATATTTCTATCGAAATTTTTTCTATAGAAAAATATTTCATTTTAGTTGTTTTTACTTCTTGTATGACCACTATTTTGTATTTTAATTTGATTTCATAAGGGGTTACCTTTAGGCTTTTATGGTCAGTTATTTTATTTTTAGTGTAAATAAAACTTCAAAATTTTTTCATTTACATTCTCCCAACGTTTCGTTTCTTTGGTGGAAACTTCTTCAGGGGACTTTGAGTCTGCTTTATTTTCTAATGACAAAATTATTTTTACATTAAAAAACTTACAATTTTTTTTATAAATTTAGTTAAAATTAAACTTACAAATGCAATTAAGTTGTAAGTTTAATTTTAACTAAATTTATAAAAAAAATTGTAAGTTTTTTAATGTAAAAATAATTTTGTCATTAGAAAATAAAGCAGACTCAAAGTCCCCTGAAGAAGTTTCCACCAAAGAAACGAAACGTTGGGAGAATGTAAATGAAAAAATTTTGAAGTTTTATTTACACTAAAAATAAAATAACTGACCATAAAAGCCTAAAGGTAACCCCTTATGAAATCAAATAAAAATATTTCTATCGAAATTTTTTCTATAGAAAAATATTTCTATCGAAATTTTTTCTATAGAAAAATATTTCTATCGAAATTTTTTCTATAGAAAAATATTTCTATCGAAATTTTTTCTATAGAAAAATATTTCTATCGAAATTTTTGTTGAATTTGTAGTTTTGTACTTTGCAATACAAATACTTTGTAATTATAGATTTGTAAATTAATATTTTAATCTAGTTAGTTTTACTTTTATGTTGACAAGAAAAATAATATTTGTCACTCTAGAAAATTTATTGTTTGAATAAAGAAGCTTTTTATAAAATATAGAAAATATATTTGTGTGTTATCAATTTCTGTTCTGAAATAAACTTTAACAAGGAAAGAAAACTTCCAACAGGTTATGGGTCTATGAGTTTATAAGAATAGGATATTGGTACAAAGGATTAAAAAGCAAGAAATCCGAAATGAGTTCTGGATTCCAAATCGAGAAGTTGGATTCAAACAACTATGAGTCCTGGTGTCTTCAAATGAAGAGCGTATTAATTCATGCGGAATTATGGAGAATTGCAAGTGACGAAGAGGAAAAACCTCAAGATGCTAGTGTGGCGCAACAATGGTTAGCAAAAGACGAAAAAGCTTTGGCAACGATAATGCTGTGTATCAAGGCAACGCAAATCAATCACATCAAGAATTGCAAGACATCATATCAAGCGTTGTGTAAGTTAAAGGAAATTTTTATTCCAAGTGGTCCTGCAAGGAAAGTCACGCTTTTCAAGCAGCTAATGCAATTAAAGATGGAAGACGTTGACAATATGCCTCAGTTTTTGGATAAGTTTTTTGGTGTTGTTGAAAAATTAGCTGAAATAAATGTAACAATTGTTGAAGAGTTAGTAGTAATAATACTTTTGTCCAGCCTTCCTAAGTCGTTCGAGTCGTTTGTGGTAGCTGTAGAAACCCGTGATGTGTTACCAACATTAAGTATGTTAAAAGTCAAGCTCCTGGAAGAAGGCGAAAGACGTGTATCAGAAGGTAAAGATTCGAATCAGCAAGCATTTTCAGCATTCAAGAAGAAAAATTCTCAAGGCGCTAAGAAGAAGACAGGTAAATGTTTCAATTGTGGTCGTCAAGGACATTATTCAGCAGAATGTCGTGATCGAGTGAAAAACTCCAGTGCAAAACCAAATTACAACGCTTTAGCAAGTTATGCGTTTGGGTCAAGTCCGTTGAACAAGCAAACTTGGTGCGTGGATAGTGGTGCAACGTCGCATATGTGTTGCGATAGAAATTTGTTTACGTCATTTGAAGAATGTGACGAAGTAATCAGGTTAGTTGGTGATAATACAATTATTTCAAAAGGCAGAGGTGAGATACATTTTACAAGTGGTGAATATGCTATAAACCTTAAAAACTGTATGTATGTTCCAAATATGCAAGGAAATTTTATTTCTGTTGTATCAGCTGTACAAAATGGTGTACGAGTTGAATTTGATACCAAAACGGTAGTTTTTAGAAAAGAAAATGGAACAATAATTTTGAAAGGCAGAAAAGAAGAAAACTTATTTATTGTAAAAGTAGATGAAAGTTCTAATTTTTATTCAAATTCTGAAAAAGAATCTGTAGAGAGATGGCATCAAAGATATGGCCATGTTAACTTTCAAACGTTAAAAGATTTGTCTGCAAAGAGACATGGTCTGCAAGACGTGTGCCAAAAGCAAAATATCTAGTCAGTGTTTTCCTCATTCGGAAACTAGATCAGAAAATCTGTTAGATATAATACATAGCGATGTATGTGGTCCGATGAATGTAAAGTCGATTGGAGGGTCGAGATATTTTATTACGTTCATTGACGATAAGTCGAGGCAGATATTCGTATATTTTTTGAAAGAGAAAAGTCAAGTATTTCAAACATTCAAAAATTTTAAAGCTTTGGTAGAAAACGAAACCAATAGAAAGATAAAGATCTTGCGCACCGATAATGGCGGTGAATATATTAGTAAAGAATTCGATAATTTCTTAAAAGAAAATGGTATAAAAAGACAGTTGACCGTACCTCACACTCCTCAGCAAAATGGTGTTGCTGAGAGAGCTAACAGAACTTTGGTAGAAATGGCCAGAAGTATGATAGTGAATGCTAATTTAGAAGAGTATTTTTGGGCGGAAGCAATTTCCACAGCAGCTTACATTCGGAACAGATCGTTAACAAAAATACATCAGGATAAAACTCCTCAGGAAATATGGTCGGGAAGAAAACCGACAGTAGCTCACTTCAAAGTATTCGGTTCAACAGCAATAGCCTTAGACAAAAAAAGTCAAGAAAAAGTTTCGTCCAAAGGGCAAGGAATATGTTATGGTAGGATATTCCAATGAATCAAAAGCCTATAGATTATATGATGTTGAAACTAAAGAAGTTGTAATCAAAAGAGACGTGATTTTCATTGAAAATGAGTTTATTAGAAAGCAAGAAAGAGAAGAAACAGAAAATGTTTTAATAGAAATAAAATCAAATAGTAGTTCAACAAATCTTAATGAAACGAGAGAAACTCGTGATCAGGAAATAGAAAGAAATACAGCTGAAATTTGTGAAGATTCTGAAGATGAAGAATTCGATAGAGCTGAAGATATAAGAAATGGTAGAGGTAGGCCAAGATTAATAAAAACAGGTAAACCGGGAAGACCGAAGAAGCAATACAATTCGCTAAACGCGATGATAGCAAATGAAATAGATGTTCCCACAAGTGTGGAAGAGGCAGTAAATGGACCATATGCTGATAGGTGGATAGAAGCCATGGAAAATGAATATAATTCATTAGTTGAGAATGATACGTGGGCTATAGGATGCAAGTGGATTTTTTCTTTGAAGAAAGACAAAAATGGTCAGGTAGAAAGATTTAAAGCAAGACTTGTAGCCAAGGGATGCAGCCAAAAGTACGGCATCAATTATGAAGAGACGTTCTCACCGGTAATCCGATACGCAAATTTGAGATTGTTGTTTGCTATAGCAGTAGAGAAAGAACTTTATGTACATCAGATGGATGTTACAACAGCCTATCTAAATGGTGATTTACACGATGAAGTTTTTATGAAAATACCTCAATGTTTCGAAAACAAAAACTCTCCTAAGACAGTTCTTAAATTGAAGAAGTCAATCTATGGACTTAAACAGTCCGGACGAGAGTGGAATTTCAAACTAGATGAAGTTTTGAAAAATATTGGATTTGTGGCATGTCAAAGTGAACCTTGTCTGTATACGAGAAATCGTAATTCGAAATTCAACTATATTGCAGTATACGTTGATGACATTATAGTAGCAAGTTCAGATAAAAAGGAATTAGATGAAATTAAAAAACAAATTTCAAGTCGTTTAAAAATTGTTGATAAAGGTCCTTTAAGTCATTTTTTAGGGATGGAAATCGAAAGGGATGGAGAAACTGGTTCGATTACCATATGTCAGAAAAATTACATCAAGGAACTCTTAAATGAATATGGAATGGTTGAATGCAAACCAATGTCTACACCTTTAAATGAAGGTTTTCAGTTGAAGTGTCCTGGTGAAAACTGTGAAAAGGTAGATGAGACCGAGTATCAATCGTTAATAGGTACACTGATGTACCTAGCCCTAACAACTAGAGCGGATATATTACATTCAGTATGTAAACTTTCGCAAAGAAGTAAGGATCCGCATACCGAACATGCAGTAGCAGCAAAACACATTCTACGCTATTTATCAAGAACGCAAGATTTCAAGCTCCATTACCATAAAACTGGTAAGCCGATAGAAGGTTTTGTTGATGCAGATTGGGGAGGTGACCCCATAGAACGAAAGTCCTACACAGGATATATATTTTTCTATGCTGGCTGTATATTTTCGTGGGAGTCGAAGAAACAGAATACTGTCGCTCTCAGTAGTACCGAAGCAGAGTACATAGCATTTAGTGCAGCAGCAAAAGAAGCAGTTTATTTGAAGAAATTATGTTCGGAGCTTGTGCTAGCGCACAACAACTAATAAAGAACTCGGTATATCATGCAAGAAGTAAACATATCGACATAAGGTATCATTTTGTCCGCGATATTTATAAAAATAATGATATAATGTTAAAATATGTACCAACTAATGATATGATAGCCGACGTTTTAACGAAAAATTTAGGAAAAGTAAAACATTGTAAATTTACAAATCTAATGGGTTTATATTAAATATTTTAAAAGTAGTTTGTATTGAGGGGTTGTGTTGAATTTGTAGTTTTGTACTTTGCAATACAAATACTTTGTAATTATAGATTTGTAAATTAATATTGTAATCTAGTTAGTTTTACTTTTATGTTGACAAGAAAAATAATATTTGTCACTCTAGAAAATTTATTGTTTGAATAAAGAAGCTTTTTATAAAATATAGAAAATACATTTGTGTGTTATCAATTTCTGTTCTGAAATAAACTTTAACAAGGAAAGAAAACTTCCAACAATTTTTTCTATAGAAAAATATTTCTATCGAAATTTTTTCTATAGAAAAATATTTCTATCGAAATTTTTTCTATAGAAAAATATTTCTATCGAAATTTTTTCTATAGAAAAATATTTCTGTCGAAATTTTTCCTATAGAAAAATATTTCTATCGAAATTTTTTCTATAGAAAAATATTTCTATCGAAATTTTTTCTATAGAAAAATATTTCTATCGAAATTTTTTCTATAGAAAAATATTTCTATCGAAATTTTTTCTATAGAAAAATATTTCTATCGAAATTTTTTCTATAGAAAAATATTTCTATCGAAATTTTTTCTATAGAAAAATATTTCTATCGAAATTTTTTCTATAGAAAAATATTTCTATCGAAATTTTTTCTATAGAAAAATATTTCTATCGAAATTTTTTCTATAGAAAAATATTTCTATCGAAATTTTTTCTATAGAAAAATATTTCTATCGAAATTTTTTCTATAGAAAAATATTTCTATAGAAAAATATTTCTATCGAAATTTTTTCTATAGAAAAATATTTCTATCGAAATTTTTTCTATAGAAAAATATTTCTATCGAAATTTTTTCTATAGAAAAATATTTCTATCGAAATTTTTTCTATAGAAAAATATTTCTATCGAAATTTTTTCTATAGAAAAATATTTCTATCGAAATTTTTTCTATAGAAAAATATTTCTATCGAAATTTTTTCTATAGAAAAATATTTCTATCGAAATTTTTTCTATAGAAAAATATTTCTATCGAAATTTTTTCTATAGAAAAATATTTCTATCGAAATTTTTTCTATAGAAAAATATTTCTATCGAAATTTTTTCTATAGAAAAATATTTCTATCGAAATTTTTTCTATAAAAAAATATTTCTATCGAAATTTTTTTTATAGAAAAATATTTCTATCGAAATTTTTTCTATAGAAAAATATTTCTATCGAAATTTTTTCTATAGAAAAATATTTCTATCGAAATTTTTTCCATAGAAAAATATTTCTATCGAAATTTTTTCCATAGAAAAATATTTCTATCGAAATTTTTTCCATAGAAAAATATTTCTATCGAAATTTTTTTCATAGAAAAATATTTCTATTGAAATTTTTTCCATAGAAAAATATTTCTATCGAAATTTTTTCTATAGAAAAATATTTCTATCAAAATTTTTTCTATAGAAAAATATTTCTATCGAAATTTTTTCTATAGAAAAATATTTCTATCGAAATTTTTTCTATAGAAAAATATTTCTATCGAAATTTTTTCTATAGAAAAATATTTCTATCGAAATTTTTTCTATAGAAAATTATTTCTATCGAAATTTTTTCTATAGAAAAATATTTCTATCGAAATTTTTTCTATAGAAAAATATTTCTATCGAAATTTTTTCTATAGAAAAATATTTCTATCGAAATTTTTTCTATAGAAAAATATTTCTATCGAAATTTTTTCTATAGAAAAATATCTCTATCGAAATTTTTTCTATAGAAAAATATTTCTATCGAAATTTTTTCCATAGAAAAATATTTCTATCAAAATTTTTTCTATAGAAAAATATTTGTATTGTATTTTTTTCTATAGAAAAATATTTCTATCGAAATTTTTCCTATAGAAAAATATTTCTATCGTAATTTTTTCTATAGAAAAATATTTCTATCGAAATTTTTTCTATAGAAACATATTTCTATCGAAATTTTTTCTATAGAAAAATATTTCTATCGAAATTTTTTCTATAGAAAAATATTTCTATCGAAATTTTTTCTATAGAAAAATATTTTTATCGAAATTTTTTCTATAGAAAAATATTTCTATCGAAATTTTTTCTATAGAAAAATATTTCTATCGAAATATTTTCTATAGAAAAATATTTCTATCGAAATTTTTTTTATAGAAAAATATTTCTATCGAAATTTTTTCTATAGAAAAATATTTCTATCGAAATTTTTTCTATAAAAAAATATTTCTATCGAAATTTTTTCTATAGAAAAATATTTCTATCGAAATTTTTTCTATAGAAAAATATTTCTATCGAAATTTTTTCTATATAAAAATATTTCTATCGAAATTTTTTCTATAGAAAAATATTTCTATCGAAATTTTTTCTATAGAAAAATATTTCTATCGAAATTTTTTCTATAGAAAAATATTTCTATCGAAATTTTTTCTATAGAAAAATATTTCTATCGAAATTTTTTCTATAGAAAAATATTTCTATCGAAATTTTTTCTATAGAAAAATATTTCTATCGAAATTTTTTCTATAGAAAAATATTTCTATCGAAATTTTTTCTATAGAAAAATATTTCTATCGAAATTTTTTCTATAGAAAAATATTTCTATCGAAATTTTTTCTATAGAAAAATATTTCTATCGAAATTTTTTCTATAGAAAAATATTTCTATCGAAATTTTTTCTATAGAAAAATATTTCTATCGAAATTTTTTCTATAGAAAAATATTTCTATCGAAATTTTTTCTATAGAAAAATATTTCTATCGAAATTTTTTCTATAGAAAAATATTTCTATCGAAATTTTTTCTATAGAAAAATATTTCTATCGAAATTTTTTCTATAGAAAAATATTTCTATCGAAATTTTTTCTATAGAAAAATATTTCTATCGAAATTTTTTCTATAGAAAAATATTTCTATCGAAATTTTTTCTATAGAAAAATATTTCTATCGAAATTTTTTCTATAGAAAAATATTTCTATCGAAATTTTTTCTATAGAAAAATATTTCTATCGAAATTTTTTCTATAGAAAAATATTTCTATCGAAATTTTTTCTATAGAAAAATATTTCTATCGAAATTTTTTCTATAGAAAAATATTTCTATCGAAATTTTTTCTATAGAAAAATATTTCTATCGAAATTTTTTCTATAGAAAAATATTTCTATCGAAATTTTTTCTATAGAAAAATATTTCTATCGAAATTTTTTCTATAGAAAAATATTTCTATCGAAATTTTTTCTATAGAAAAATATTTCTATCGAAATTTTTTCTATAGAAAAATATTTCTATCGAAATTTTTTCTATAGAAAAATATTTCTATCGAAATTTTTTCTATAGAAAAATATTTCTATCGAAATTTTTTCTATAGAAAACTATTTCTATCGAAATTTTTCTATAGAAATGTATTTCTATCAAAATTTTTTCTATAGAAAAATATTTCTATCGAAATTTTTTCTACAGAAAAATATTTCTATCGAAATTTTTTCTATAGAAAAATATTTCTATCGAAATTTTTTCTATAGAAAAATATTTCTATCGAAATTTTTTCTATAGAAAAATATTTCTATCGAAATTTTTTCTATAGAAAAATATTTCTATCGAAATTTTTTCTATAGAAAAATATTTCTATCGAAATTTTTTCTATAGAAAAATATTTCTATCGAAATTTTTTCTATAGAAAAATATTTCTATCGAAATTTTTTCTATAGAAAAATATTTCTATCGAAATTTTTTCTATAGAAAAATATTTCTATTAGAAATTTTTTCTATAGAAAAATATTTCTATCGAAATTTTTTCTATAGAAAAATATTTCTATCGAAATTTTTTCTATAGAAAAAATTTCGATAGAAATATTTTTCTATTTTTCTTTTTCAGAAATATTTTTCTATAGAAAAATTTTCAACAGAAATATTTTTCTATAGAAAAATTTTCGATAGAAATATAGGAATAGAAAAAACATGGTAATTTAGAAGAGTTTTAAAATCTATGATATAAAACGAAATTAATTAAAGATATAACTTTTTAAGTCAAACTCGAAATGAGTGAATAGAAGAATGAAAATTAATCTACTTCAAAGAATGTATTTAAGTGCATAATTATTAAATCACAGAATCTTGCTCTAAATCTTGTTGATAATTATACTGAAAATTGTTATACATACATACAAGAATTCAAAATGGTTCTTAGTTCTTACTCTTATTCAAATTCATTAACTATTTTACTTATTAATAATTACTACCAACAATTTGTATTATTATATTTTAATTATACCTGAAAAATTTACTTTAGTTAAGGTTTTTTTATAAATAAACATAAGTTCACAAAATTTTGGACTTGAGTTCACTGAATTAATGAATTCATTTCAATTGTTTCATTTAATTTCATAAACTGTTCGTTAATTTTTAATGCATTGCCTTTTTGTGCTCCCTCTTTCTGTTATTCATTAAATCCTTAAAGTTCATCCACTAAAAGAGTTTTTATTTAAAAAGTAAAGGATAAAGGATAATAGAAAAAACATTTTTTTAGAATTCATTGGAATGAATGTAAAAAGATAAGAGATAAAAGATAAGGGTTGAGCTAAACATTGCTTGAAAAGCACTATTTATGCAAGAAGATTTTGTATATAAAAATAAAATATGAATAATAGATTTAAAACTTTTCTATAGAAAATTTTTCGTTATTCAAAAATTTTCTATAGAAAATTTTTCGTTACTCAAAAATTTTCTATAGAAAATTTTTCGTTATTCAAAAATTTTCTATAGAAAATTTTTCGTTATTCAAAAATTTTCTATAGAAAATTTTTCGTTATTCAAAAATTTTCTATAGAAAATTTTTCGTTATTCAAAAATTTTCTATAGAAAATTTTTCGTTATTCAAAAATTTTCTATAGAAAATTTTTCGTTATTCAAAAATTTTCTATAGAAAATTTTTCGTTATTCAAAAATTTTCTATAGAAAATTTTTCGTTATTCAAAAATTTTCTATAGAAAATTTTTCGTTATTCAAAAATTTTCTATAGAAAATTTTTCGTTATTCAAAAATTTTCTATAGAAAATTTTTCGTTATTCAAAAATTTTCTATAGAAAATTTTTCGTTATTCAAAAATTTTCTATAGAAAATTTTTCGTTATTTAAAAATTTTCTATAGAAAATTTTTCGTTATTTAAAAATTTTCTATAGAAAATTTTTCGTTATTTAAAAATTTTCTATAGAAAATTTTTCGTTATTTAAAAATTTTCTATAGAAAATTTTTCGTTATTTAAAAATTTTCTATAGAAAATTTTTCGTTATTTAAAAATTTTCTATAGAAAATTTTTCGTTATTTAAAAATTTTCTATAGAAAATTTTTCGTTATTTAAAAATTTTCTATAGAAAATTTTTCGTTATTTAAAAATTTTCTATAGAAAATTTTTCGTTATTTAAAAATTTTCTATAGAAAATTTTTCGTTATTTAAAAATTTTCTATAGAAAATTTTTCGTTATTTAAAAATTTTCTATAGAAAATTTTTCGTTATTTAAAAATTTTCTATAGAAAATTTTTCGTTATTCAAAAATTTTCTATAGAAAATTTTTCGTTATTCAAAAATTTTCTATAGAAAATTTTTCGTTATTCAAAAATTTTCTATAGAAAATTTTTCGTTATTCAAAAATTTTCGTTATTCTAAAATTTTCTATAGAAAATTTTTCGTTATTCAGAAATTTTCTATAGAAAATTTTTCGTTATTCAAAAATTTTCTATAGAAAATTTTTCATTATTCAAAAATTTTCTATAGAAAATTTTTCGTTATTCAAAAGCTTTCTATAGAAAATTTTTCGTTATTCAAAAGCTTTCTATAGAAAATTTTTCGTTATTCAAAAGCTTTCTATAGAAAATTTTTCGTTATTCAAAAATTTTCTATAGAAAATTTTTCGTTATTCAAAAATTTTCTATAGAAAATTTTTCGTTATTCAAAAATTTTCTATAGAAAATTTTTCGTTATTCAAAAATTTTCTATAGAAAATTTTTCGTTATTCAAAAATTTTCTATAGAAAATTTTTCGTTATTCAAAAATTTTCTATAGAAAATTTTTCGTTATTCAAAAATTTTCTATAGAAAATTTTTCGTTATTCAAAAATTTTCTATAGAAAATTTTTCGTTATTCAAAAATTTTCTATAGAAAATTTTTCGTTATTCAAAAATTTTCTATAGAAAATTTTTCGTTATTCAGAAATTTTCTATAGAAAATTTTTCGTTATTCAGAAATTTTCTATAGAAAATTTTTCGTTATTCAAAAATTTTCTATAGAAAATTTTTCGTTATTAAAAAATTTTCTATAGAAAATTTTTCGTTATTAAAAAATTTTCTATTGAAAATTTTTCGTTATTAAAAAATTTTCTATTGAAAATTTTTCTTTATTAAAAAATTTTCTATTGAAAATTTTTCTTTATTAAAAAATTTTCTATAGAAAATTTTTCTTTATTAAAATATTTTTATAGAAAATTTTTCTTTATTAAAAAATTTTCTATAGAAAATTTTTCTTTATTGAACAATTTTTTATAGAAAAGTTTTCTTTATTAAAAAATTTTCTATAGAAAATTTTTCTTTATTAAAAAATTTTCTATAGAAAATTTTTCTTTATTAAAAAATTTTCTATAGAAAATTTTTCTTTATTAAAAATTTTCTATAGAAAATTTTTCGTTATTCAAAAATTTTGTATAGAAAATTTTCTATAGAAATGTTTTTTTTATTAAAAAATTTTCTATTGAAAATTTTTCTTTATTAAAAATTTTTCTACTGAAAATTTTTCTTTATTAAAAAATTTTCTATAGAAAATTTTTCTTTATTAAAAAATTGTCTATAGAAAATTTTTCTTTATTAAAAAATTGTCTATAGAAAATTTTTCTTTATTAAAAAATTTTCTACAGAAAATTTTTCTTTGTTAAAAAATTTTCTATAGAAAATTTTTCGTTATTTAAAAATTTCCTGTAGACAATTTTTCGTTATTAACATTTTTGTGCAGAAAATTCTTGGTAATAACAAATTTTCGATAGAAAATTTTTCATTCAAAAAATTTTGTAATAGAAAATTTTTCAATCAAAAAATTTTGCTATAGAAAATTTGCCTTTAATAATAATAATATCTATAGAAAATTTTCCATCAAAAAAATGTTTCTATAAAAAATTGTCCATACCAAATTTTCGTACATTTTCAAAATTCCTCTATCAAAAACTGTCATATAATCTTTTGGGTTGTGTATCTGTTAATAAATGGTTGTTCTTTCCTCCCATTATATCCTTTTTCTTTCCTTTTCGAGTTGATAATTTTTTCATTACTTTTTGTTCTATATTAAAGTTTCTAACAAACTTTACAATGATTAACTCTTCAGTAACTTGATA
Organism: Stomorhina lunata; assembly: GCA_933228675.1. Taxonomy (NCBI): domain Eukaryota; kingdom Metazoa; phylum Arthropoda; class Insecta; order Diptera; family Rhiniidae; genus Stomorhina; species Stomorhina lunata. Next base: position 43,266,055 of record OW121744.1, read on the forward strand.
ATACAGTTTTTTTTTTCAATATTTTTTCTAAAGTTTTTTTTTTTTGTAACTCACAGCTGCAAATATTCACGCAGGTCGAAGAAGAGTGTTGTTAACATTGTTGACTTTTTGAAGTAGAATCTTTGTAGTTGTGCTTTTTATTGTTTTCCTCTTAATTTTCACTAGGTTTTAATTCCTATAAAACTGAAGATAAAGTTTGTTAGGAATTAAAACATTGTAAAAATTAAGTATTAATTAAAACACACGCTTTTTAATATTTTTACACTACACACATAAAGAAAACATACTAGGATTCTCAAAAATTTTAAATTTTTGTTAGGAACTTTTTTTTTTAAAATTTTGATTTTTATAGGAAATTTTTCAAAAATTTTCGATTTTTATAGGAAATTTTTCAAAAATTTTCTATTTTTATAGGAAATTTTTCAAAAATTTTCTATTTTTATAGGAAATTTTTCAAAAATTTTCTATTTTTAAAGGAAATTTTTCAAAAATTTTCTATTTTTATAGGAAATTTTTCAAAAATTTTCTATTTTTATAGGAAATTTTTCAAAAATTTTCTATTTTTATAGGAAATTTTTCAAAAATTTTCTATTTTTATAGGAAATTTTTCAAAAATTTTCTATTTTTATAGGAAATTTTTCAATAATTTTCTATTTTTATAGGAAATTTTTCAAAAATTTTCTATTTTTATAGGAAATTTTTCAATAATTTTCTATTTTTATAGGAAATTTTTCAAAAATTTTCTATTTTTATAGGAAATTTTTCAAAAATTTTCTATTTTTATAGGAAATTTTTCAAAAATTTTCTATTTTTATAGGAAATTTTTCAAAAGTTTTCTATTTTTATAGGAAATTTTTCAAAAGTTTTCTATTTTTATAGGAAATTTTTCAAAAATTTTCGATTTTTATAGGAAATTTTTCAAAAATTTTCGATTTTTATAGAAAATTTTTCAAAAATTTTCGATTTTTATAGGAAATTTTTCAAAAATTTTCTATTTTTATAGGAAATTTTTCAAAAATTTTCTATTTTTATAGGAAATTTTTCAAAAATTTTCTATTTTTATAGGAAATTTTTCTAAAATTTTCTATTTTTATAGGAAATTTTTCAAAAATTTTCTATTTTTATAGGAAATTTTTCAAAAATTTTCTATTTTTATAGGAAATTTTCTATTTGTATAGGAAATTTTTCAAAAATTTTCTATTTTTATAGGAAATTTTTCAAAAATTTTCTATTTTTATAGGAAATTTTTCAAAAATTTTCGATTTTTAAAAATTTCCTTCAAAAATTTTCGATTTTTATAGGAAATTTTTCAAAAATTTTCGATTTTTATAGGAAATTTTTCAAAAATTTTCGATTTTTATAGGAAATTTTTCAAAAATTTTCGATTTTTATAGGAAATTTTTCAAAAATTTTCGAGTTTTATAGGAAATTTTTCAAAAATTTTCGATTTTTATAGGAAATTTTTCAAAAATTTTCGATTTTTATAGGAAATTTTTCAAAAATTTTCGATTTTTATAGGAAATTTTTCAAAAATTTTCGATTTTTATAGGAAATTTTTCAAAAATTTTCTATTTTTATAGGAAATTTTTCAAAAATTTTCTATTTTTATAGGAAATTTTTCAAAAATTTTCTATTTTTATAGGAAATTTTTCAAAAATTTTCTATTTTTATAGGAAATTTTTCAAAAATTTTCTATTTTTATAGGAAATTTTTCAAAAATTTTCTATTTTTATAGGAAATTTTTCAAAAATTTTCTATTTTTATAGAAAATTTTTCAAAAATTTTCTATTTTTATAGGAAATTTTTCAAATATTTTCTATTTTTATAGGAAATTTTTCAAATATTTTCTATTTTTATAGGAAATTTTTCAAAAATTTTCTATTTTTATAGAAAATTTTTCAAAAATTTTCTATTTTTATAGGAAATTTTTCAAAAATTTTCTATTTTTATAGGAAATTTTTCAAAAATTTTCTATTTTTATAGGAAATTTTTCAAAAATTTTCTATTTTTATAGGAAATTTTTCAAAAATTTTCTATTTTTATAGGAAAATTTTCAAAATTTTTCTATTTTTATAGGAAATTTTTCATTTAAAATAAATGTTACCAAATTATGTTTTAAATAATGACACGTGTGATGAAATTTTGGGTGTCTGTACTTTAAATCTTGTATCATTTTATATCAACCTCTATATACATATGTATGTATGTATATATACTATAGTATGTGTATGTATACAATGTTGATATTTACTTCCTCGTTGTTAACTTAAATGAAAACAACCAATAAAATGGGTGAAAAAAAATCAACACCTTGACCACAAAATTGTTTATTTAAAGTAATTGAAAGTACACAGACAAAGCAAACACTCACACATAATAAAAACGATTCACCTGTGCTTGAAATTTGTAATGCGAGTATAATGCTCTGGTACATGCATATGATATACATACGTATATATTTGTATATTTTTTACAATTTGGGAATGATTTTTTTTAATTACAAAGAAATTTAATTACTTTTAGTTATTAGATTATTTTAAAACCACGTTTTTAATTAAATTTTAATTTTAATAATTTTTTTAGCCTCGACACAAACCTGCTCAAACATATTAACTGAAGAAATATTTAAATCAATTAAGAAAGTTGTAAACTGAGTGAAGCCCGGCGATATGATTACCCACACCAGTGAGAAGGACCAATTGACAATAAATTAAGAAGTTTTTTATTACTTCGAAGAAGATTTGTGTTATCAACTCCATATAATTCTATATATATAATATATATAATTCCTCGACAACATTCCAATTGGAACAAGGGGTACATCTTTTAGACAATTTCCTTCACCACCATACTGTATTATAAGTTTGTGCTGATGTAAGTAACGCATAGAAATATTTTGTCTTAGACCCACCTTTTAGTATACCAATAGACTTAGAACAATGTTGGGCAAAGTCTCTCTGATTTTATATTTTGCTAACTATAGGGGTAGCAAAATACAAAATAAGAGAGAATCAGAGAGACTTTGCCTTAGACTTACATTGGAATCACTTTCTGAGTCGATTTAGCGATGTCCGTCCGTCCGTCTGGACGGCTGGCTGGACCCCCATGTAAACCATGTAATCAAAGTACAGGTCGTAATTCTAAAGATAATTTGAAGAAATTTTGCACAGATCATTTTTTTTAAAGTGGACCATGGCTATTGAAATTCGTCAAAATCGGTCCATTATTTACGGTACATCCCATAGGTCAAACTTCTCGGAACTGATATATTGGCCACAAATATCGTGAAAATTTAAAACAAACACTGCTTATGTAAACCTAAAACACTGTGTCAAACTTCGTTGAAATCGGTGCACATTTGACCATAGCTCCCATACAAACTCTTCGCCTTAAATGAGACAAAAATCACTAAAACGCTCGTAATTCTGAAGATAATGAGACCTTTGATTTTAGTGGTGAAGGGTATAGTATGGTCGGGCCTGACCGACTATAACACTTTCTTACTTGTTTTTTTTTGCATCCTGTTTTATTTATTGTATCTTCATCTACTCTGAACTAACAATAAGTAATCAAATCTTAATATCTAAACTGCTTAATTATGGAAGTCAATTTGTAACTTCATATTTTTTTTATACCCACCATCAAAAAGAATGGGGGGTATATTGAGATTGTCATTCCGTTTGTAATTTCCTTAATATTGGCTCAAAAACCAAAAACCGATATATATTCTGAATCCTTATGAAATTCTAAGACAATCGAGCAATGTGTCTGTCCGTCTGTCTGTCCGTTTGTCTGTCCGTCTGTCTATCTGCCTGTCTGTCTGTTAAAATCACGATAACGCCTAAACGAAAGGAGCTAGCTCACTGAAACTTAGTAAGAATATTCTTCATCTCTGACAAAATTTTGGTATTGAAATTGGGCCAAATCAGTTCACATTTGACCACAGCTCCCGTATAACCTAGTCTATTATAATCGCTTATTTGTTAATAAATGACAAATTATAGTAGCTATGATGACAAAATTGGTATATAGAAGTTTTAGATTAGCTCTAGGCAGCGTGTTTTTTTTTTATCAAAATTTCATCAAAATCGGTTCACATTTAGCCATAGCTCCCATACAAAAAACATACGAAAACAGCCTAAATTTCACCTAAAATACACTTAAATGCCAATAAATCTAAAAGTATAACAGATAAACCCACTAAAGTTGGCACAAGAAAGTCTTATATCAGGCAGCCAGTGTGCAAATTTTTGTCGCAATCGGTCACCATTTGACCTAGCTCCCATATAAAAAACTTACGAAAACACAAAAATTCAAAAAGAAAAGGGGATTTATGTCCGTCTGTCCTTCAGGTAAAATCGTGGTAGCTCCTTAACTACAAAAGCTACTAAGACTAAATTAAGCACAAGGAAGTCTTATGTCAATGTCAGCCAGTGTGCAAAATTTTGTCACAATCGGTCACCATTTCACCATAGCTCCCATATAAAAAACTTATGGAAACACAAAAATATATAAAGAAAAGGTTGTTTATGTCCGTCTGTCCGTCAGATAAAAGTACGATAGCGCCTTAGCAAATCAAATGTGTTTATCTTTAGAGTTATATGCGTTTTTGTGCTTTTATGTGTACATAAACGTCTTTTCAGAATGTGTCTTATATGGGAGGTATGGTCAAATATGGGCCGATTCCCACAAAATTACGTACACTGATTATGGTAATCATTGGTAATATTTGTGCTGAATATTATTGAAATACAAGTAAATTTGTGACTGTAATGGACCAACAACTCTATTTTGGGAAGTCATCCCTGTGGGAGTATAGGCATCGTCCTGGGACCAAAATATGAGCATGTGCAAAATCGGACATCATTAAAACAGCTCAGGCTTATGTGCAACAACTTTGCATGATCAAATGCACAGCTTACGATTTAATTCACTTTGAGTAATTTTCAGTGGCGCCACCTATCGGAAATTCTTCATACCATTCATGAAATCTTCGTCAGCTCATGCGCAACAACTTTGCTAAAGATTATAGTATGATCAAATGTACAGTTTACGATTTAATTAATTTTGAGTAATTTTTAGTGGCGTCACCTGTCGAAAATTTGTGATACCAACTTAAAAACTTTGTCGCCTCATGCGCAAAAAATTTAGCTAAAGATCATTGAATATGCATAAAACGGTTAAAAGCATAGTTTAATATTCTATAAAGGACATACAGACAGAAAAACATTAATTTGTTTAAAAGTTCCCTTTTATCCCCTAATTTCTAAAAAGTTACATATGCATATTTGGTACTTAGTACCAATTAAATTCAGTACTTTTTTATAATAACGCAGTTAACATATTCTTTCTATTCATATTACTTCATGAGGTGTTAAGTTATCATTTTATGCCATTTTGGCCACCGAAATCAAAAAATCAAAAAATACCAAATACGTTTTCAATACTTTTCTAAAATGTATTAATTGCATTACAAAATTATTTTCTATATTGTTTGGTCAAAAGATAAGAGTAGCTTAAAAATGGTACCAAAAAACTATTTTCACCCTTTTTTACCCACTATCGGACATAGATTGAAAAAAGTACCAAACACCTGTCCGCTTATTTTAACAGCTATTCAAAACATAATTTAAATTTTGTATCTATGCCTATTACTTTAGTAGATATAGCATTTTCGATTTTTTCCCCTTTTTACCCTCTTAGAGACAATTCAAAAAAGGTACCCACTGCCCAAATTTTATAGCCATTCTATATATACATATATATATATATATATATATATATATAGATATATATTGATATATATATATATATATATATATATATATATATATATATATATATATATATATATATATATATATATATGTATATATTGATATATATATATATATATATATATATATATATATATATATATATATATATATATATATATATATATATATGTATATATATATATATATAGATATATATATATATATGTACATAAATACAATTATTGCTCGTTTAAGAATGTAAGATGTTGCGGAATAATAATAATTTTCACATTACACAGGCAGGTTAAGCTATTCTTGGAGTTTTTGAGAGAAAGATTCTACGAGAAATCTTTGGACCAGTCTATTTTTACAATGAATATCGACATCGAATAAACCATGAGCTGAATGAGTTATACGCTGGTATCGACAATGTAAATCGCATTGAACAGCAGCGGCTGCTTTGGCTAGGACATGTTGGGCGAATGAATGAAAATACTCCGGTAAGAAAAGTGTTCGATAATGAACTCGTAGGAGGGGACGTCTGACACTTCGATAAAAATACCAAGTAGATTAAAATCTTTCAAAACTAGGTCTACGAAATTACATATTATACGAACAAGATCGAAGCACATAGAATTCTAAAATATGCTCCGATTTTGCCCTTAACAATTTGTAAGTACTATGTGTATTGCAGCAAATGAACGATACATTTATATAGTAAAATTTATTTTACTAACTAATACATGAGAAAAATTTACCTCTATCTAATGTGTTATATTTAAGGACTTTAAAAAATCTATCATACACACATTTATATACATATATAATGTTTTACAAGGGTTTATACATATATTTGCATTAGACCGGTCCCGAAAAAACTGATTAGATACAAAAAACTTAGTATTTGTTCCTTGGTGACAGCAATTTTGTGGTAAAAATTTAGATATAAAAAAAAACAAATTAGTAAATACCTTCAATATTACGTTTTTTTTAGTTTTAGGAGGGGGTAGTCTAGTGAGTAATCTCCCTACTACGGCAGATGATATAGAACGTACGCACCAGAGAACTTCAAAATCACGGGATTTCTTGATTTCATTCAGCACAAAAATTTTTGTTCATTTTAAAGAATAAAGAAAAATTCAACGTGATTAAAAATCATATTCATTCTACTGTACACATCAAATTCTGATTTTGTGAATAATTAACAAAAGCATTTTATGAACAAGTTCGCACAGGCAAGAGAAGGGCTTGCAGTAAATTCATCGTGTCCAAACGATCTTATTCTCATTAACACACACAACATGTTTGAACCGAACGTCTATATGAATTGAGCAATATAATATGCCAACAATACAAACAACATTTACAATTCAACATTGATAAGTGAGCTTATTTGAATTTTTCATCATTTTGAATTTGTTTATCAAAGGCAAAATTAGAAGCAATACGCATTGGAAAATGCACAGTGGTTTATAAGATTTTTTTTTATTAGTTTGGTAACTTTTTAATTGACGTAGTAAATAGAGAAAAATGTGAATGTATAATTATTATATATATTATATAACAATTATATAACATTCTAATTGTATAATTGAATAGAGCAATAAGCGTTATTCAGAAAAATATATATATACACAGTGAGATGGAATATATAGAAAAATTATTTTTATGCTAAACATTCAATCGTTTTTATAGAAAATATTTTATTTTTTAAGTAAAAAATACGTTTATATTTTCTTTATAGAAAAAGTAAGTTTTTCTATAGAAAAAGTAAGTTTTTCTATAGAAAAAGTAAGTTTTTCTATAGAAAAAGTAAGTTTTTCTATAGAAAAAAAGTAAGTTTTTCTATAGAAAAAGTAAGTTTTTCTATAGAAAAAGTAAGTTTTTCTATAGAAAAAGTAAGTTTTTCTATAGAAAACGTATGTTTTTCTATTGAAAAAGTAAGTTTTTCTATAGAAAAAGTAAGTTTTTCTATAGAAAAAGTAAGTTTTTCTATAGAAAACGTAAGTTTTTCTATAAAAAAATTAAATTAACATTTTCTTACAAAAATTACCTATTTTGTCTAGGCAATACGAATAGACATCAAAAACCAATGTAAACTAAAATAAAAAAAAGATCTTACCTTTGAACAAATTCATACACAATGATTTCTTGCTTTTTGCATTTCAATGTTTATCAGATTTTTGTATGTTTAGTGGAAAAGCAAAGCACACGAATGGACAAGTTTGATTCGACCTATGACAAAAATAAGACTGTATTCAACATGCGAGTTGTTCGATTGCCTTAAAATGAACAACATGTATACAAGTTCGAACAAGTTTGATTAATTCATTCACTCCCAATTTAAAGAAAATCATTTTCAATGAAGGGAAATATGTTCGGTTGCTTTAAAATGAACAGCAAAAGAGTGTGTGTAGGCAAGTTTGATCTTTTACAAATAAAAGACAAGTTTTTTGTGCCTTTGTTATTGTTGAATGTTTTTTAATCAGCAAGTGAAGTTCTCTGGTACGCACGCTATACGAAACTGGGAAGCTTGAACAACTAAGATGTGAAATTTTGGGTTATAAAATTGATTTGATGGCGGTGCAAGAAGCAAGTTGGACACGACAAGGGGAAGTTCGGAACGAAAATACTGTGTTTCTTTATCCGGTGGCCCCGAGGTTGATGAGCATAGTAGGGGTGTGGGCTTTCTGATGACTAAAATAATAGCTAAGGCCATGATAGCATGGTATACTAACAAAGAGAGGCTAATGGCAATAAAACTTAAGACTAAAGCTCGTAATTTGGTAACTATCAATGTCTACTCTTCTACTAAAATCCAATCTGAAAACGACAAAGACGAATTTTACGATTAAGCAGCTGGATGAACTGTAATGTACATGATTGTGATATTACCATGATACTGGGCGACCAAAGTAGGCTCAAACACGGTGTCGGAGTAAGAAACGACAACGGAGAAAGATTAATCGAACTATGCTGTGAGAGGAAACTAGTTGTAGGTGGCACAATCATTCCTCATAAGCTCCACCATAAAATAACTTGGATATCGCCGAACGGTGACACTAAGAACCAAATTGATCACATTTTATTCAACTCTAAGTGGCGATCATCTTCACTTGATGTACGCTCGAAGCGCGGAGCAGATATAAACAGCGACCACCATCTAGTTATATCTAAAGTTTGTTTGAAGGTAGCGGCTGTGAGGTCAGAAACGGCAAAAGTCGATCTGAAAATTGATGTTGGGAAACTGGAATCAGAGCGACACCGAACTGCCTTTATAACATCCATAAGGAATCGGCTTCCAGATATTTTAAACAACAAATCCGCAACTATAAACGAAATCGGAAGGTGTATCACTCAGACATACAATGAGGTTGGTCAACAAACGTTAGGTTTTAAAGACCATAAAAGGAAAGTATGGCTCACCCAAGCAACATGGGACCTGGTTCAACAACGTAAAACCATAAAAAGTGCTAGTCTAAATGCAAACGCTGATGTTGAAGAGCTTAACACAATATACCGTGACCTATCCAACAGAATAAAAAGGTCTCCAAGGAGGGACAAGAGAATGTGGGTAGATGAACAAGCAAGCCAAGCTGATTCAGCTGCAAATAAAGGCGACATGAGGACCTTATACAATATATCAAGGGCGTTGTGTGGCAAACCTACCTACACCAATAGTCCCATTCTGAGTAGTAGCGGTACACTTCTCTCAACCCCGGATGAACAATTAATACGATGGATGGAACACTTCCAGACAATATTAAACAATCCCATTGGATTAGAAGCGCTGACGGAAGTGCAAAATGAAACCAACCATGACTGTTTATTCAGTGGAATTTCAGATAGCCCACCAACAATACAAGAAGTGAAAAATGTCATGAAAAGCCTTAAGCGTAACAAGGCCCCGGGCAATGACAATATATCAGCGGAGATGCTTTTATGTGGATCGGCGAGACTGTGACACCCATTTGTGCGTAAAATATGGGAAGAAGAAGCTCTACCAACCTCCTGGAATAAAGGTATACTAGTCAAAATACTAAAAAAGAGTGACTCCAAAGACTGCAATAACTACATGGGAATAACACTTTTTCTAATAACGAGCAAAATACTAAGTCGAGTAATTTTGAATAGAACGTCTTACACAGTTTCTGAAACACTTACCGAAAATCAGTTTGGGTTCCGAGAGAATAGATCTTATGTTGATATAATGTAATGAATTCCACACCCACATTTAGGTGGTTTTTATCGACTTTATAAAGGTATTCGACAGTGTCGACAGGAGCTATCTATGGAGAATTTTAGGAAACCGTAACATGCCAACGAAAAATCTGAACTTAATTCGGGCAATGTATGTGGACTTTAAATGCCGGGTTCTACATAAAGGTAAACTGTCTAATCCGTTCGAAGTTACTACTGGAATAAGACAAGAATGTATCTTGTCATCTATACTTTTTATCCAATGGACACCCTTTAAACAACTCGAGAACTTGGAATACGCTGATGACGTATGTCTTCTAAGCCAAAGTTCAGGTCACCTTCAAGAAAACATTAGCGATATTACTGTTGAATATCACATTAATTCTAATGAATTAAATACAATTGAATACAGTATCTATGATAACTCAATTTAAAACAGAACAGTTTTAAGCAACTATTGGCCAGTATATTAAATCAAAAAGGAATCGGTCCATATTTAAGCCCAGTTAAAGCTATTAAATTATAAACTATGACAGTAATGGCCACTAAATTTTGCATAAATAAACTGTATTTAAACGACAGCCAGTGTACAAAATTTTGTGAAAATCGCTCAACACTTTTCTATAGTTCTTATATATATAACATCCCCCTTTTATAACTACCATCAAAAATGTTTGAATGTACATTCGGTATATTAAGATAGCTTTCAACCAATGTTAATTCCAGACTTTATATACGGTAGATGCATTAGGAACTCCTAACAAAATATATGGCCCTGCCGTATTACTATCAACTACATATTAAGCCCAACGAAAAGTATTTTACTGCTTATTAATGTAAAACTATACCCGGTTATGAGGCTAACTTTTGTGCAAAGTAAATACTAGGGAAACTGCTTATAGACTGAGGGAAAAATTTAATCTAATCGGACTTAAATCAAGTCGGAAACGTCGTAAAAGTCTGTTAAGCTTCAAAATCAAGCCGAAAATCTTATTTTTAGAACGAAAATTCTTAGGTTGGTTTTTAAGCTGCTTCGTTCTTAATTTAAGAATAAAAATGTTGTTTTAAGAATCATGCATTCTTAAAGTAAGATTAATGTGGGCTTATTTCAAGTCTGACTCAGGCTTAGTTTAAGAATGTTTGTTATAATTTCAAGAACGTTCCCTCTTAATTTTATGCTGTTCGAAATTCGATATTCGAATGTATTTTACGCCATAAACCCAGCAAACAAAATAAAAGATTTATATTATTATTTTTTTTTTTAATTTATTGAAGTTTTATTAATATATATATATATATATATATCTATATCTATATCTATATATATATATATATATATATATATATATATATATATATATATATATATATTTATATATATATATATATATATATATATATATATATATATATATATATATATATATATATATGTAATTAAAATATGTAGTTAGGCTAAACACATTAATAGTAATACGGCAGGTCCATATATTTCGTTAGGAGTTGCTAATGCATTCATCATATATAAAGTCTGGGCTGAACATTGATTGATGCCTATCTAATTTCATAGGTGGAATCTTAATATAATTAATGTACCTCCAAATCTTTTTGATTGCAGATATAAAAAGGGGATGTTATATATATAAGAATTATAGCCAAATGTTGACCGATTGTAACAAAATTTTACACACTGGCTGGTATATATATAGAGCTTATTCTTGCATTTTAGTGGCCATAGCTATCATAGTTTCTAATTTAAAAGCTTTTAACTGGCCTTTGCTAAAATTTTTGGTTTCCGTGAGTGTTTTTTATATGAAAGCTAAAGTCAAATATGGACTGATTCCTATAAAATTTGATAAACTGATCAAAAATTGCATAAAACTTCCCTATTTTAAATTTAATCGTCATAGCTATTACAATTGTATTCAATTTATCAGCATTAATGTGTTTCCCGGGGCGGGGTTATATGGGAGCTCTAACTAAATTTGAACCGATTTTGTCCATTTTCAACACACATCTTTTTCAAGATATCCAAAATACTTTTGTAAAATTTTGTCTCTCTAGCTCTTTTCGTTAAGGCGCTATCGAGCTTTTATCTGACGGACAGACGGACATAAACAACCTTTTCTTTATGTATTTTTGTGTTTCCATAAGTTTTTCATATGGGAGCTATGGTAAAATGGTGACCGATTGTGACAAAATTTTGCACACTGGCTGACATTGACATAAGACTTCCTTGTGCTTAATTTAATTTTACTAGCTCTTGTAGTTAAGGAGCTATCACGATTTTATCTGACGGACAGACGGACATAAATCCCCTTTTCTTTTTGAATTTTTGTGTTTTCGTAAGTTTTTTATATGGGAGCTAGGTCAAATGGTGACCGATTGCGACAAAATTTTGCACACTGGCTGGCATTGGCATAAGACTTTCTTGTGCGAAATTTAGTGGTTATATCTGTTATACTTTTTGATTTATTGGCATTTAAGTGTATTTTAGGTGAAATTTAGGCTGTTTTCGTAAGTTTTTTGTATGGGAGCTATGGTTAAATGTGAACCGATTTTGATGAAATTTTACACGCTGTCTAGAACTTCTATATACCAAATTTTGTCATCATAGCTGCTATAATTTGTCATTTATTAACAAATAAGCGATTAGCCTAGACGAGGTTATACGGGAGCTATGGTCAAATGTGAACCGATTTTGCCCAATTTCAATACCAAAATTTTCTCAAAGATGAAGAATATTTTTACTAAGTTTCAGTGGGCTAGCTCCTTTCGTTTAGGCGTTATCGTGATTTCAACAGACAGACGGACATCGCTCAATCGTCTTAGAATTTCATAAGGATTCAGAATATATATCGTTTTTGGCTTTTGAGCCAATATTAAGGAAATTACAAACGGAATGACAATCTCAATATACCCCCCATTCTTTTTGATGGTGGGTATAAAAAACATTTCTGTATGCGAAAATTTCTTTAGTTGTGCTTTTCTTTCAGCATGTTAAGATGAAAATTAATAAAAGTTAAACAAACAATCTGTTCCAATGGAAAATTCTCAAATTTTAAATATTGATCAAAACTCTGCAAATAATTGGATGACTGTGGCTATTGAAGCAGTTATTCCGGCGGAGGAAAACAGTTTAAATACTCCTGGAGAAGAAACCATTGAAGGCCAATCGGGGTTAGATCTACAAACCATTGAAAGCCAGTCGGAGTTTCTGTGGATTTCCACCAAATAGTTCTAGTGAGTTTGTACTTTTAAATGTTGAAAAAGAACTATTTCAGCATTCCGCCGGGAACCAAGACGAGGAAAGTTTGAAAAAAATTTTAAAAGAGTTCGACTTGGAACCTGTCTTTGAAGGGTAAGTTTTTGTGTTTTATGTATTTATGTTCTATACATCTTTCATTATTATGATATTATTTAGCTGCTCAAGTTACCTATAGGAGTTTTAAAGTTCATGCGGTAAGAGGATTTGAAGGAAGCTATTACTTCGTTAGGGCTACACATGGAATTTTGTGAGAAATTGTTTTTTTGGAAGAAAGAACAGGTGGAGATATTTTAAGAGAAACTAATCATTATAAAATATTAATAAACATCTATGTATTATAGTTTGGAATAGACGACGGTACAATATCAATGCCACCGAAAGTGGAAGACTGGCTTGAAAGTGTGAAAACTCAATATAAATATTATAAATATATGTAACTTTACTAGCCCTCCTTTACATGTATATTTTATAAATAGTGGTAAAGCATTTATAAGACTTAAGTATATATAAATAGAATTATATACACAAAAGCGTATAGATTTTAAGTACATATATATATATATATATATATATATATATATATATATATATATATATATATATATATATATATATATATATATATATATGTAATTAAAATCTATACGCTTTTGTGTATATAATTCTATTTATATATACTTAAGTCTTATAAATGCTTTACCACTATTTATAAAATATACATGTAAAGGAGGGCTAGTGAAGTTACATATATTTATAATATTTATATTGAGTTTTCACACTTTCAAGCCAGTCTTCCACTTTCCATTGGAATAACTGCTTCAATAGCCACAGTCATCCAATTATTTGCAGAGTTTTGATCAATATTTAAAATTTGAGAATTTTCCATTGGAACAGATTGTTTGTTTAACTTTTATTAATTTTCATCTTAATATGCTGAAAGAAAAGCACAACTAAAGAAATTTTCGCATACAGAAATGTTTTTTATACCCACCATCAAAAAGAATGGGGGGTATATTGAGATTGTCATTCCGTTTGTAATTTCCTTAATATTGGCTCAAAAGCTAAAAACGATATATATTCTGAATCCTTATGAAATTCTAAGACGATTGAGCGATGTCCGTCTGTCTGTCCGTCTGTCTGTCTGTCTGTTGAAATCACGATAACGCCTAAACGAAAGGAGCTAGCTCACTGAAACTTAGTAAAAATATTCTTCATCTTTGAGAAAATTTTGGTATTGAAATTGGGCAAAATCGGTTCACATTTGACCATAGCTCCCGTATAACCTCGTCTAGGCTAATCGCTTATTTGTTAATAAATGACAAATTATAGCAGCTATGATGACAAAATTTGGTATATAGAAGTTTTACATTAGCCCTAGACAGCGTGTAAAATTTCATCAAAATCGGTTCACATTTAGCCATAGCTCCCATGCAAAGAACTTACGAAAACAGCCTAAATTTCACCTAAAATACACTTAAATGCCAATAAATCAAAAAGTATAACAGATATAACCACTATGCCAATGCCAGCCAGTGTGCAAAATTTTGTCGCAATCGGTCACCATTTGACCTAGCTCCCATATAAAAAACTTACGAAAACACAAAAATTCAAAAAGAAAAGGGGATTTATGTCCGTCTGTCCGTCAGATAAAATCGTGATAGCTCCTTAACTACAAGAGCTAGTAAAATTAATTAAGCACAAGGAAGTCTTATGTCAATGTCAGCCAGTGTGCAAAATTTTGTCACAATCGGTCACCATTTTACCATAGCTCCCATATGAAAAACTTATGGAAACACAAAAATACATAAAGAAAAGGTAAAAGCTCGATAGAGCCTTAACGAAAAGAGCTAGAGAGACAAAATTTTACAAAAGTATTTTGGATATCTTGAAAAAGATGTGTGTTGAAAATGGACAAAATCGGTTCAAATTTAGTTAGAGCTCCCATATAACCCCGCCCCGGGAAACACATTAATGCTGATAAATTGAATACAATTGTAATAGCTATGACGATTAAATTTAAAATAGGGAAGTTTTATGCAATTTTCGATCAGTTTATCAAATTTTATAGGAATCAGTCCATATTTGACTTTAGCTTTCATATAAAAAACACTCACGGAAACCAAAAATTTTAGCAAAGGCCAGTTAAAAGCTTTTAAATTAGAAACTATGATAGCTATGGCCACTAAAATGCAAGAATAAGCTCTATATATATACCAGCCAGTGTGTAAAATTTTGTTACAATCGGTCAACATTTGGCTATAATTCTTATATATATAGCATCCCCTTTTAATATCTACAATCAAAAAGATTTGGAGGTACATTCATTATATTAAGATTGCACCTATGAAATTAGATCCTAACGAAATATATGGACCTGCCGTATTACTGTTAACGTGTTTAGCCTAACTACATATTTACGAAAAGTATTTAACAACTTATTAATGTAAAACTATACCCGGTTATGAGACCGAATTTTGATCAAAGTAAATACTGGGGAAACCACTAAAATATTTTTAAATGTTGAACTATAAAGCTACGGCAGCCGAATTTAGTCCAAAGGTTTTACCAACAATACCAATTAGCTTAGTGATTTTTTCAGTATTGGTCCAGATTTTGAATTAGCTGCACCCTTGTAGATATATGAGATATATTTCTAAATTTAATCAACTTGATGGTGGGTATATAAGATTCGGCACAGCCGAATATAACACTCTTACTTGATTTTATTTAAAATCGTTTTGCATTAAATTAAGAATTTTATGCTTGTTTTAAGAATTTTTAGATTTAAATTATTCTTAAATCAAGAATTTTATTCTTAATTTAGGGTTTTTATACTTATTTTAAGATTTCAATCTTGATCTAAGACCGCAATTCTTTATTTTATCTTCATTTAACTTTTTTGCAGGCTTGATTTTTTCAAAATTTCAGAATTCTAAAAGTAAGCCCGACACAGCTTGATTTTATCCCGCAGCTTTTCTCTTAGTGTAGATACTTTAAAATGTTGAACTATAAAGCTACTGCAATCGAATTTAGTCCAAATATTTTACCAACAATACCAACTAGCGTAATAATTTTTGTTTTTAATTTGGTCCACATTTTGAATTTGCTGCACCCTCGTAGATATGTTTCTAAATTTAACACAACTTGATGATGAGTATATAAGATATAACACTTTTACTTTTAGTTTTGGTTTTATAAGTTTTGGAATCCCACTATCTCTCCAGATAAGGGTTAGGGTAGGAGGGGGACCATTTGCCATAGGGGCGCATTTGCCACCACTAATTTTCTTGAAAACTAACTTATCTTTTTTGATGCTGTAATCGATTTTATAATTGTTTATCATTGATATTCTATATGTCAAATTTTGACTGCTGTAGCTTTCATATTTAAAACATCAGGCGTGATTTACTGTTTTAGCAGATCCTGAAAAAATATTTTGCTACAAGTATTTTTGTAATATTTTCCTTAGTTTTTTGTTATCCTAAGAAATTTTTCATTAGTTTAATAAACAATATGGTATTGACAACAAATACTTTAAGTTTTTATCAATAAATCTATTTCTTATGTGAAAAATTGTTCTTTACATCTAAGGACTCTACCTGGGGCACATTTGCCATACATATATAACATAGCTACTCGTCGACATTTTTTTGAGCCCGACATTCGTAATATCCCTAAAAAGGATATCGTATTTTGGTTCCAAGGTCCATTCCATCTTCCATCTTAACAATTTTTTTTTTAATGTTGATATGTCACAGTACAATGTTAACAGAGGCCCAATAGTTTAAATTTTGATCTCTGAATTTTTAACTGTTTTGTTTAATTTATCCATGTGAAATGAACTTGAATTAATTTTTTGGTTTGTTTGTTTTGTATATTAAAGCTTTATAGCAATAAAAATTTACTTTATTACAACAATTTTTTTACTTCTTTTTTGTACCCAACTTATTGGCAAATGTGCCCCATGGGTGGGGCACATTGGCCACTCTTAGTTAATTTGCTATTTTTTAAATTTAATACATAAAGAAAAGTCGTAGGCAATCTGAACCAACACATTTTAAAGCTAACATATATAGGTACCTATGAAGAACAAAAAAATTGTGATAACTCTCCCGGTAGGAAACCTAGAGCACTTAAAAAAAAAAGTGGCAAATGCTCCCCCTTCTACCCTAATTAAAATTTCTAAGAAAATTTTTAAAACAATAATAAAATTTCGAAAGAAATATAAGATCGAATTCACATCAACATGTTATAAAAAAAAATACAATTCAACCAAATTCTACTCAAAATATTCTGGACCGGTCTAATAAGTATACTATGATTTTGTTAGAATCATACTATAGTCATATTTATGTCTACATACATATAAAATGACAGGTAATATTTAGTCTTAGCTTAATACATGACAAAAGATTACTTTAGACATGATACATGAATGGTATAATGGATAGATGTGGTGGGATAAATGGATTCTTTTCCTTTTATGTATAACAAATATTATCATCATCGTCATCATCCCTGGCAGCAGAAGCTGTAAAGCCCACAATTTTATTCTAGTTATAAATAGTTCTAGTATGGGAGACTAAAAGTATGTGTTAAATGTTGTAATAATATAAATTTAAATTGACTTTAAGGGATAAATTTAATGGAGGAAGTAAAGTCATATTCATATGAAATCATGTCAAACTGCAGAAATATTTAAATTAATCTAGAGTATTTTTGCTGTTATAATTATTTTTGAAATGTATCACAAAAAAAAGTTTTTAATCTACTGAAAAGAACTTTGGGAAGTAATTTTTAAAAACTAAACAAGGACGTAAGTTTTTAATAACAAACACTTGGTCAGAAAAGTTCGTTGAATGATATATAGTTAGTTGAACTTGTATTAAATACATACATACATACGAACCTTCGAAAGATACATGCACACATTTGACAGCTGTCGAAATATTCGTTTGTGAGATACATGCAAGTGTATCATTTCAAATGAAACAATTTTTGTTAGTTTGAGAAAATATTTGTGTGATAATAAAATTATTAAAAAAAACACATAAGAGAGCTGTGCCGAATCTTATGAACCCATAATCAAGTTGTGTTAGATTTAGAAACATATCTCATATAACTACAAGGGTGCGGCTAATTTAAAATGTGGACCAAATTTGAAAAAATTTGTTAAGCTAATTGGTATAGTTGATAAAGTCTTTGAACTAAATTCGGTTGTAGTAGCTTTATAGTTCAACATTTAATAGTATCTAAGTGGTTTCGCTAGTATTTAATGGGTGTTTTTTTTAGAGGTATAGAACTTCGAATTGAAATAAAACACTAGAAAATCGTTTTAATGTCCATCAATTTGGCTTTATTGGAAGGATAATTTTATGCCATTAATGTTTAAATATGATTTCGGCCATGTGGCCGCCGCGGCTGGCTCGAATAAAGCCAATTCTACAGGTCCAATTTTCAACTACTTTTTCGAGCATATGGGGCCGTATGTTGGCAATAACGCCAACGTTTCTGGTTTGTTGGCGTAGACGAGCGACTTCACATATCCCCAAAGAAAATAATCCAGTGGTGTCAAATCGCACGATCTTGGTGGCCAATTGTCAGGTCCATTCCGCGAAATTATGCGCTCATCGAAGGTTTCCTTCAATAAATCAATTGTGACGTGCGCTGTGTGGCATGTAGCGCCGTCTTGTTGGAACCACAACTCATCCACATTATTGCCATCCAATTGGGGAACAAAATAGTCGGTTATCATGGCTCTATACCGGTCTCCATTTATGGTAACTGACTCTCCAGCATTATTTCGGAAGAAGTATGGCCCAATGACTCCACCAGCCCATAGAGCACACCAAACAGTCAGTTTTTGTGGATGTAATGGCGCCTCAAGGGTCTCATGTGGATTCTCTTCACTCCAAATGGGGCAATTTTGCTTGTTGACGTAGCCATTCAACCAAAAATGAGCCGCATCACTGAACAAAATTTTGCGATGAAAATCAGCATCGAGATCAATCTCATTTTCGGCCCTTACACCAAAATCACGACGCATTGCATGGTCTCGCGGCTTTAATTCTTGCACAAGCTGGATCTTGTAAGGTCGCAAGCCAAGATCTTTACGCAAAATCTTCCATAAAGTTGATGAACAAAGCTCCAATTGCTGTGCACGGTGGCGAATCGATTCATTCGGGTCCTTTTCAACACTTTGCTCTACAGCGGCAATTGTTTCTTCGGTGCGCACTGTTCGACGTCGCTGCGGATGCGTATTATCACATAGAGTAAACGTAGTGCGATAACGATCCATGGTTAACCGAATTAATTGCTCTGATGGACGATTATGTCGCGAACTGAACCATTATTTTCGAAATAAATTTGCACGATTTGCAAGCGTTGTTCTTTTGTCAACCTGTTCATGATGAAATGGCAAACCAAACTAAATATTAATCACTTGACAGCTGACAAAATGGCCGCCAGTTAAAAAATTTATGCCAACTTAAAGTTATATACCTCAATAAAAAACACCCGATACTTTGAACAAAATTTGGTGTCATAACCGGGTATAGTTTTACATTATAAGCTGTTAAATTATTTTTGCGTTGTGCTTAATAATTGGCCCAAATACGTTGATAGTAATACGGCAGGTCCCTTTGTTTTATAAGAAGTTTCTAATGCATCCACCGTATATAAAGTCCGGACATTGATTGATAGGTATCTAATTTCGTAGGTGCAATCTTAATATATTGAATGTACCACCAAATCTTTTTGATTGTAGATATATATTCGGCTGTGTCGAATATTATGTACCCGCCATCAAGTTGTGTTAAATTTAGAAACATATCTCATATATCTACAAGGGTGCAGCTTATTCAAAATGTGGACTGAATTTAAATAAATTTGTGAAGTTAACTGGTATTGCTGGTAAAATTTTTGGACTAAATTCGGTTGCAGTAGATTTATAAATCAACATTTAAAAGTATCTGAATGTTTTAACCTCATAACCGGATATAGTTTAGCATTAAAAATTTGTTAAATACTTTTTGTCTAGCTTAACATTTAGTTAGGATAAACATGACGATATTAATACGACAGGTCCATATATTTTGTGGGGAGTTCCTAATGCATCTACCGTATATAAAGTCTGGACAATTTTTATATGCTGATTGTACCTCCGAATCTTTTTGATTGTAGATATAAAATGGGGATTTTATATATATATAAGAATTATAGCCAGATGATGACCGATTGTAACAAAAATGTACACACTGACGGGTATTTATATAGAGCTTATTCTTGCAAAATTTAGTGGCTATAGCTATCGTAGTTTTAAATTTAATAGTTTTTAACTAGCATTTGCTACATTTTTGTATGCCCTTCCCCAATAGGTGAAAGGGTATTATAAGTTTGTGATTTCGTTTGTAATTATACCGATCGACTCAGAATCGGGAGGAGAATCGATTAAGTAATGTCCGTCTGTCTGTCCGTCTGTCTGTCTGTTGAAATCAAGTTTCTGAAGCCCCTGGAGGATTATATATCAGATTTTAGGAAATTCTCCCGCAATGAACGCTATTAAATTTCATTAAAATCGGTTTATAAATACCGAAAATATCGAAAAAATACCAAAAATTAGACGACAATTTTAAAATGTTTGATTGAAACACACTTTTAAATAACAAAAGAAAAAAGATACTCCTGGTGTACATGTGATAATATATTATAAATAAGATTGTAGGAAATGGTTCCCCAAAGCACTCTGTAATCTTATCAAAATCGGTCCATAAACAACTGAGATATCGCCAAAACACTAAATTTGATGTATCGCAAATTGCCCAAAGTACGCATTAGAGAATGTTTGTTGAAAAAATGAAATGCAGAAATAGGAAAAACCATCCTCCTTTAGCACGGACATACATAAATTTTATATCATATATTTTAAGAAATTCCCCCGCCAAGCATGTTATTAAATTTTATCAAAAGCGGTCCATAAACAACTGAGATATCGCCAAAACACTACCTGTGATGTATATCAAATTGCCCAAAGTACGTGTCTAAGAAATTTTGTTTACATTTTGTAAGTATTGTTTCAGCGATATCTCACGTGCTTATGGACCGATTGTGATGAAATTAGACAGCGTTATTTGTGGGATGATTTCCTAAAATCTGATATGTAAGCTCTACAAAGCGAACTCGGTTCACAAAATTAGGGAAATCTCCTATATAACCCCGGCCGAAAATAACTTTAATGCTGATAAATTAAATTACAGTAAAATTGCACAAAGAGCTAGAGCAAAACTTTCCACACATCCATCGGACAGATCGGAGGAACAATACATCCCAAATATTATTGATCTAGATGATGACGCCACCGAAAAGCTTTTCGTTTTCCGACTCTTAATTTTAAAGACTCTTTGAATATAATGCTAGCATAACCAAGGCTAGGAATTACATTAGTATGAACAAAAGGAAATTAATATACATATCAAGCATTTGTGTTGGGCTCAACTAAGTAATCAGAAACTATATAATCTATATATGGGCATTTCCTGGAAAAGGCCAACCGCTACCAAAATATTAAAGTTGAAGAAAAAAGACTTTTCTGAGAAAATTTAGTTAGTTAATGCATTGGATTTTGAGAATATACCTAATTAAATACATGTTACCATTTGTTATTTAAGAAAAGTGGTTTGCAAAGAGCATCTTTGTTTTTTTTTTTTGGTTTTAGCGTTTTTTATTGACATATTTCCTTGAGCTATTTCTGAGTGTTACATATCATGTCGATTGCACTCTTCTTATAGACTAAATATACCAATAATAAATATTTAAAAACACCACAGTAGAGATCAAGCAAACTCCGAATAACGGTATAATTCAAAGATTCTTTATACTACATTCTTTGGAATCATTGTCCCGTTCGCGATGTCCCGTTCACGATGTCCCGTTCGCGATTTAAACAAAAATATTTAAAAAAAATAATAATAAGGATAATTAAAACAAGTAAGAGTGGTATATTCGGCTTTGCCGAATCTTGGATACCCTTCACCAATAGTGTTGCAAAAGTACTTAATGTAATTCCAAGCAAAATTTGGTTATACTAGTATTATATGCAAAGAGTCTTTAAAATTAAGAGTCGGAAAAAGAAAAGCTTTTGGATGGCATCATCATCTAGAATATTTATGCACCCAAAGGTTAGGTTGGGCAGGTGGCAGATGTCTAGGGAAGCTTCACTTGGGTTTTAAAGTGGTCCCTTTGTGAAAGATAATGATTACTAGACTACAAGTAGAGAATGCATATTTAAGCCAGCCAGTAGCTTCGAAATAAAATAGACACATATTTTACGAACATTTAATAAAGTTCGATAGACCAGATAAACCATGCAGAAAAGATGCTTCAAAATGTAGATGCTCTTACATTTGCAATAGCACATCGATTTGATGAAGTTTAAGTATTCTGGCATGCAACCCAAAAACACAGTGCCCAGTGAGGGTTGTGCACTTTAATTCGTACGAATTATCCAACTAGTAAAAGTTCTTGATTAGTTATGTAAAACTCTGAAGTTAGCGGACTGATTTAGGTCAAAGCTTCAACAATGATAAGCCTTAAAATTATAGGGTAAACACTCTTAGTTTTAGATACATACGTGAAGTATATAGCTTTTGAATGGATGGATATCAGCTTTGTCGGAAAAGTTATTAAAGATTTACTTATTTATCTGAAGTTAGTTAATTAATTAAAATGAACACTTTATCAATAATATTGGGATGTATTGTTCCGGACAGATCCGGTGGATGTTTGGAAAGTTTTGCTCTAGTTCCTTGTACAATTTTAATGTGATTTAATTTATCAGCATTAAATCGATTCCCGGTCGGGGTTATATGGGAGATTTCACTAAATGTGAATAGAGCTCGCCCATTTTCAATATCGAACTTTTCAAGAGATCAGAAATACTTTTGTCAAATGTTGTCCCTCTAGAAAGTTTATTTTAGGCGCTATCGCCCTGAATATCAATATTGTACAACGTCTTTATACTAAATGTCATCATCGTATCTTAGGCGAAGTTATACGGGATCAATTGTCAAGCGTGAACGGATTTGCAATTAAAAAATTTAAATTTTCGTTGATATGTGAGATACTTACATACATATGTAGGTTTTGAACGGATATCATGTAGTTAGCTGCATTTTTGTACTTTCTAGGAAGATTACCTATAATTTGATATATAATACATTCTCAAATGTTATCATAATGTTCAAAAGTCGGACACAAAATTAAGATTAATGCAGAGTGTCTGTCTGCTAAAATTAGATTTGTGGAGCTCCTGGATTTTACACAAAATTTTAGGATGTTGTCCCACCCTGAATTTTATCATTGTCGATCAAAACACCATCGCTTAAACGCTAAATTATATCTACCACAAATTACCGAATGCATCAGGATTTAGTTAATCCCCTGCGAAGAACGCTATTAAATTTCATCAAAATAAACACCTGAGATATCGACAAAACAGGAGCTCCAAAAACTTGACTACAACAGAAAAAATTACAGACAGGTAGACGGACGGACAAAAAAACAGACGGACAGACAAACAAACAGACGGACGGACAGACAAACAAACAGACGGATAGACAGACAAACAGACGGACGGACGGAGGTTGCGAAATCGATTCTCCTGCCGATTCTGAGTTGATCGGTACAATTTGAATGGTATTCGTAATCAGATTTGTGGAGTATAGATTTTAGAAAATCCTCACACAAAGAACGATGTCAAATTTCATCACAATCGGTCTATAAACACATGAGATATCGCTAAAACAATACTTACAAAATGTAAACAAAATTTCTTAGACACGTACTTTGGGCAATTTGCTGTACATCAAATGTAGTGTTATGGCGATATCTCAATTGTTTATGGACCGCTTTTGATAAAATTTAATAACGTGCTTGGCGGGGGAATTTCCTAAAATTTGATATAAAATTTATGTAGGTCCGTGCTAAAGGAGGATGGTTTTTCCTATTTCTGCATTTCATTTTTTCAACAAACATTCTCTAATGCGAACTTTGGGCAATTTGCGATACGTCAAATTCAGTGTTTTGGCGATATCTCAGTTGTTTATGGACCGATTTTGATAAGATTTTACAGAGTACTTTGGGAAACTATTTCCTACATATATAACATATTATCACATGTACACCAGGAGTATCTTTTTTCTCTCGTTATTTAAAAGTGTGTTTCAATCAAAAATTTTAAAATTTTCGTCTAATTTTTGGTATTTTTTCGATATTTTCGGTGTTTATAAACCGATTTTAATGAAATTTAATAGCGTTCATTGCGGGAGAATTTCCTAAAATCTGATATATAATTTATGTAAGAACATCCTCCAGGGGCTTCAGAAACTTGATTTCAACAGACAGACAGACAGACGGACGGACAGACAGACAGACGGACATCGCTTAATCGATTCTCCTCCCGATTCTGAGTCGATCGGTATAATTTTTATGGGGTCTACGATCACTAATAAAAAAATTACAAACGGAATCACAAACTTATAATACCCTTTCACCTATTGGTGAAGGGTATAAAAACAAAATGCTAAATAATAGCTTTATATCTCTACTTTAGTCAAAAAATAATCTCCATTTAATAAACTGACAAAATTCGCAGACTTTTAAAGAAAACCACACACCGAAAAAAATGACTTACATTTTTTGTCCCGTTCGCGATCGCAAGTTTATCGAAAATATTTCGAGAACGTTAATATTTTATAATTTTCTTTTTTTTCTCAAAAATTGTTCTACTAAAATGCTATTAAATATTTATAAAAAGTTAAAAAAAAATTTTAGTTTTCATATTTTTTTTCAAGTTGAGTGCGTACGAATGTCCCGTTCGCGATTCTGGAAATGCCCATATATCAAAATGGATGTGTTTAAGTATGTAACGTATGAACTCCAAAACGGCTGGGCCGAACTTTTGAAGGAATCTTGAGAATACCCCGGCGGGTGACACTACGAAGTCTGATTTTTGATTTTCGATCGGCGGGCGGATAGGCGTGGGCTAGCAACGCGGACCGGGTCAGCTAGTTATCAATAAATTCTTACGATTTTGTGCCTTACTTTTGAAACACCATTGATTCGGCAAAGCCGAATATACCACTCTTACTTGTTTTGGTTTCCGGGAGTGTTTTTTATATGATTTCTATTAGATACTGACCAATAGTTCAATAAAAGTTCTCTGTTCTAAATTACGTTGTCATATCTATTACTATTGGATTTAATTTAAAAGCATTTATGTGACTCCTGGGGCGGGGTTATGTGGGAGCTCTAACTTAATGTGAACCGATTTCGCCCATTTTTAGTGCATAACTTTTTTAAGATATCGAAAATACTTTTGCAAGATTTTGTCCCTCTATCACTTTTTTAAGGCGCTACCGTGATATCGCTTGATTGAAAGATGGACACAAACCCCCTATCTTTTTGGTATTTTTGTGTTTCCGTAAGTTTGTATATGGGAGGTACGGTCAAGTGTTAAACTTGACATAAGAATTACTTGTACTCTATTTAGTGACCATACCTGGTATAGTTGATCATTTATTCGCATTTAAGTGTATTTTAGGTGCAATTTATGCTGTTTTCCTTACGTTGAATAACGATCATGTGAAATTTTTCTGTGCTAAATTGTATCATATATACCAACAATACCAATAAGCCTAACAATTTTTGTTTGTATTTGGAACATATTAGCTGCACCCTTGTAGATATGTGACATACATATGTTTCTAAACACACATTTTGATGGTGGGTATATAAGATTCGGCACAGACGAATATAAAACTATTTCTTGTTTTTTGGTTACTTTAATCTTTTCTAGTATAATTTTCCAAACAATTAGTTAATGCGGTAATTTTACACAAGACAATTTAAAATATTTTAATAACTAAAACGTGATATAAGCAGCAAAAGACAAGTTGGCAAACTTTAAAGTCAGCCAAAAAATTACAAAACACGCAACAAAGTTTCAAACCAATGAAAAGGGTTATGTAAATAAATTAAGCCAGAAAAAATGCAAACTAAAAATTCTTCTAATATTTAAAATTTCTTTTTAGATGTTTTGCAAATTTATCTCAATATATGCAGAACATAGCAAAAGGTTAAATACAGGTATATTCATACCTTTTTGTTTAAAAACTACGACTAAAATTAAGATGTGGTCGAAAATTTAGCATCCCACAATTTTATAAAAATTTTATTAATTTCCATATGATAGAATTATCATTATAATCTATGGAGAGAATTGTAGAATTGCCTGTAATTAATTAAAAGTGATAGCCGGGAAACTCTGTCTGACTAAGCTAAATACAATTTAGTCGAAATTGATCCAAGAAATAATTTGGAGTACACTGCTTTTTTTCTACAAGCATCCAATCAAATATATAGTTTCGCGGATACCACAGAATGATATAGGGTAAAATCAACAATTTTTTGTCTAAAACATAACAATCTTTCCTTTGTTTACAACCAAAACAAGCTTTGTTTTTCCATTACAATTTTTATCTTTTTTAACAGTTTAAAAACAAATTTAGGAAATTAAAAATAAACAATGGTTGAGCAAATGAATTTGTATATGAAAAATTCTGAATACAGAGTTAGCACCCACATTTACAGATACAAATCGCGTATCGTACATCTGTATGTGAGTGTGTACCTTATATGAAAACAGTTTTATTTAGTAACCACCCAAAAATGTTCTTTATTTCATCACAAACTTGTGACTTGCTTTAACAGTTACAAAGACTAGTTTATAACTGGACTATGACTAGACTAT
The DNA here is from genome assembly GCA_933228675.1 of Stomorhina lunata. Taxonomy (NCBI): domain Eukaryota; kingdom Metazoa; phylum Arthropoda; class Insecta; order Diptera; family Rhiniidae; genus Stomorhina; species Stomorhina lunata. The sequence goes on from OW121744.1 coordinate 43,293,089, forward strand.
GACTAGACTATGACTAGACTATGACTAGACTATGACTAGACTATGACTAGACTATGACTAGACTATGACTAGACTATGACTAGACTATGACTAGACTATGACTAGACTATGACTAGACTATGACTAGACTATGACTAGACTATGACTAGACTATGACTAGACTATGACTAGACTATGACTAGACTATGACTAGACTATGACTAGACTATGACTAGACTATGACTAGACTATGACTAGACTATGACTAGACTATGACTAGACTATGACTAGACTATGACTAGACTATGACTAGACTATGACTAGACTATGACTAGACTATGACTAGACTATGACTAGACTATGACTAGACTATGACTAGACTATGACTAGACTATGACTAGACTATGACTAGACTATGACTAGACTATGACTAGACTATGACTAGACTATGACTAGACTATGACTAGACTATGACTAGACTATGACTAGACTATGACTAGACTATGACTAGACTATGACTAGACTATGACTAGACTATGACTAGACTATGACTAGACTATGACTAGACTATGACTAGACTATGACTAGACTATGACTAGACTATGACTAGACTATGACTAGACTATGACTAGACTATGACTAGACTATGACTAGACTATGACTAGACTATGACTAGACTATGACTAGACTATGACTAGACTATGACTAGACTATGACTAGACTATGACTAGACTATGACTAGACTATGACTAGACTATGACTAGACTATGACTAGACTATGACTAGACTATGACTAGACTATGACTAGACTATGACTAGACTATGACTAGACTATGACTAGACTATGACTAGACTATGACTAGACTATGACTAGACTATGACTAGACTATGACTAGACTATGACTAGACTATGACTAGACTATGACTAGACTATGACTAGACTATGACTAGACTATGACTAGACTATGACTAGACTATGACTAGACTATGACTAGACTATGACTAGACTATGACTAGACTATGACTAGACTATGACTAGACTATGACTAGACTATGACTAGACTATGACTAGACTATGACTAGACTATGACTAGACTATGACTAGACTATGACTAGACTATGACTAGACTATGACTAGACTATGACTAGACTATGACTAGACTATGACTAGACTATGACTAGACTATGACTAGACTATGACTAGACTATGACTAGACTATGACTAGACTATGACTAGACTATGACTAGACTATGACTAGACTATGACTAGACTATGACTAGACTATGACTAGACTATGACTAGACTATGACTAGACTATGACTAGACTATGACTAGACTATGACTAGACTATGACTAGACTATGACTAGACTATGACTAGACTATGACTAGACTATGACTAGACTATGACTAGACTATGACTAGACTATGACTAGACTATGACTAGACTATGACTAGACTATGACTAGACTATGACTAGACTATGACTAGACTATGACTAGACTATGACTAGACTATGACTAGACTATGACTAGACTATGACTAGACTATGACTAGACTATGACTAGACTATGACTAGACTATGACTAGACTATGACTAGACTATGACTAGACTATGACTAGACTATGACTAGACTATGACTAGACTATGACTAGACTATGACTAGACTATGACTAGACTATGACTAGACTATGACTAGACTATGACTAGACTATGACTAGACTATGACTAGACTATGACTAGACTATGACTAGACTATGACTAGACTATGACTAGACTATGACTAGACTATGACTAGACTATGACTAGACTATGACTAGACTATGACTAGACTATGACTAGACTATGACTAGACTATGACTAGACTATGACTAGACTATGACTAGACTATGACTAGACTATGACTAGACTATGACTAGACTATGACTAGACTATGACTAGACTATGACTAGACTATGACTAGACTATGACTAGACTATGACTAGACTATGACTAGACTATGACTAGACTATGACTAGACTATGACTAGACTATGACTAGACTATGACTAGACTATGACTAGACTATGACTAGACTATGACTAGACTATGACTAGACTATGACTAGACTATGACTAGACTATGACTAGACTATGACTAGACTATGACTAGACTATGACTAGACTATGACTAGACTATGACTAGACTATGACTAGACTATGACTAGACTATGACTAGACTATGACTAGACTATGACTAGACTATGACTAGACTATGACTAGACTATGACTAGACTATGACTAGACTATGACTAGACTATGACTAGACTATGACTAGACTATGACTAGACTATGACTAGACTATGACTAGACTATGACTAGACTATGACTAGACTATGACTAGACTATGACTAGACTATGACTAGACTATGACTAGACTATGACTAGACTATGACTAGACTATGACTAGACTATGACTAGACTATGACTAGACTATGACTAGACTATGACTAGACTATGACTAGACTATGACTAGACTATGACTAGACTATGACTAGACTATGACTAGACTATGACTAGACTATGACTAGACTATGACTAGACTATGACTAGACTATGACTAGACTATGACTAGACTATGACTAGACTATGACTAGACTATGACTAGACTATGACTAGACTATGACTAGACTATGACTAGACTATGACTAGACTATGACTAGACTATGACTAGACTATGACTAGACTATGACTAGACTATGACTAGACTATGACTAGACTATGACTAGACTATGACTAGACTATGACTAGACTATGACTAGACTATGACTAGACTATGACTAGACTATGACTAGACTATGACTAGACTATGACTAGACTATGACTAGACTATGACTAGACTATGACTAGACTATGACTAGACTATGACTAGACTATGACTAGACTATGACTAGACTATGACTAGACTATGACTAGACTATGACTAGACTATGACTAGACTATGACTAGACTATGACTAGACTATGACTAGACTATGACTAGACTATGACTAGACTATGACTAGACTATGACTAGACTATGATTGTTTTATACAATTATAATTTGAAGGGGGTAAAAAGAATACAATTTTTCTCATTTAGATATTTATTATATATGCGAGTATGTATATGAATGGATTCATATACCCTTTTCGTTTATCCGATGAGGTATCCAGTTATATTCAGTTTAGATTTTTGTTTCCTGTTGTCGTTTACTGTTGATATTGCAAGGAATCTGTTCTTGTAAACATTTTTATTCATTTATTTAGCTTCAATAAATAAACGAAAAATATAAAGCAAATTAATTGATAGTTATTTAAATCAAAAATAGTTGAAAATTTCATGTAAGAAATTTTATATTTCTGTGGCAATATGGAAGAGTAGCTTAAATTGATATAAGATAGAATCGAGTAAAGTCGTTTATTGCATTACAGAAGTAAAGGCACTTAAATATGTTTTTATCAATATACGTTCAATATACGTTCACTTTTTAGCTTAAGTTTTTTGAATCAATAATGCATTGATCAAAACAACTTATGTACACATATTTTTGTCTACATATTCAGATTTTTCTTCACTTAAGCTGTATAAATGTTGACCTTGAAAAAATAAAGTCATTATTTTCAAACAACTTATGTATACATAAAAATACACAATATATACTTTTCAGTTTCGAAAAAGAGCTTAAGTAGAAAAACTTAAAATCTTCTGAATTTAACAATATTTTTTAAGTATTTTTTAATATTCATCTCTATTTTCTAATAAACATGTTATGTATATATTAATTCCAAAATTATTCGCAGAAATCAAACAGAAGAAAAATTACACAAAATTAATGATATCTCAAAACTTTAATTTTCGACTTAAGCTTTTGTTCCATATTGCCACAGATTTTATTATAATAAACTCACATTCTTAATTTAAATTTTGAAGCCCCTTACTCGAGGATTCAAATATGTTTTATAATATTAATATTGTATTATAGATGTTCTTATATGCAATCTCAGTAGCTCTGTCGATAGTTAAACTGTAGTTTAGCTTGGCTAAACTTTGAAATATTTTGAAAAATTTCCAAAAATGGTTATTTTTATTTTTTTTTTGCTCTAGTTGCCTGGCCATTTTCAGGGCGACAAAGTATTTTTGCAATGTAATTACAAACACCTTGGTCCATAAAAATTTGGTAAAACTTTTTTACTGCTCGCTTGAGTTCTGAGAAATTATGGATCAAAATTGAAATTTCTGTAAGCAATAGGACTAATTCGAGAAACTCTGGTACTTACACAGAATAAACAAGAAGTTATTTTTTAACTCAATTATAAACTTTGTGAAGTTTTCTTTCAGAAAATTAAAAATATGTTATATATTCTTTAAGAAATTGTTTAAATAACCAAAAAAACACTAAAAATAGTTTTTACCCAAAAAAACGCGGAAAATTGTTTATTTTTAAATATTAACTTTAAGCACTTATAACTTTTTACATAGTAAAGCTTTTAAAGCTTTTGCAAGCAATTTTGTTATTTTTTTCTAAAACTTTAAATTAAGAAAATCGGTTTATATATAGATCAGATATTAGTAAAAAAAAATCGGTACAGTATGGGACAAAAATTTAAAATTTATTTTTTTTAAGTCGAGTTCATAAGCTGGGAAATTAGGAAATTATAGGACATTTTTGAAAAATTTCCTATTAAAATAGGAAATTTTGAAAAATTTGTATAAGAAATTTTTCAAAAGTTTCCTATTTTTATAGGAAATTTTTCAAAAATTTCCTTTTTTAAAGGAAATTTGTCAAAAATTTCCTATTTTAAGGGAAATTTTTCAAAAATTTCCTATTTTAAAGGAAATTTTTCAAAATTTCCCATTTTAAAGAAAATTTTTCAAAAATTTCCTATTTTAAATGAAATTTTTCAAAAATTTCCTATTTTTATAGGAAATTTTTCAAAAATTTCCTATTTTTATGGGAAATTTTTCAAAAATTTCCTATTTTTATGGGAAATTTTTCAAAAATTTCCTATTTTTATGGGAAATTTTTCAAAAATTTCCTATTTTTATGGGAAATTTTTCAAAAATTTCCTATTTTTATGGGAAATTTTTCAAAAATTTCCTATTTTTATGGGAAATTTTTCAAAAATTTCCTATTTTTATGGGAAATTTTTCAAAAATTTCCTATTTTTATGGGAAATTTTTCAAAAATTTCCTATTTTTATGGGAAATTTTTCAAAAATTTCCTATTTTTATGGGAAATTTTTCAAAAATTTCCTATTTTTATAGGAAATTTTTCAAAAATTTCCTATTTTTGTAGGAAATTTTTCAAAAATTTTCTATTTTTATAGGAAATTTTTCAAAAAGTTCTTATTTTATAGAAAATTTTCTATTTTAGGAAATTTTTCAAAAATTTCCTATTTTTTTAAAATTTCCTATTTTATAAGAAATTTTAAAAAATTTCCTATTTTTATAGCAAATTTTTCAAAAATTTCCTATTATTAAAGGAAAATTTTCAAAAATTTTTAAATTTTTTAAAAATTTCCGATTTTTTAAATTCCTATAATTAAAAAAAAATCTATAAAATTTTTGTTTTTGGAAATAGAAAATTTTCCTATAATATTATGAAATTTTTTCAAAATTTTGTATAAAAATTTCTGTTTCTGTAGGAAATTTTCCACTAAGATTTTTATTGTTTAACCAGCTTATTAAGAAATTTGAATTTATTTATACACACATACCTTTGTCCTGAATCCATTTATTTAATTATTTATTTATAAATCCCGTTTATTTAATTACCGCACTTATAATTTTTAACTCTTTTCTTTGTGTTTTATTTATGTTGACAATTTTTTATTTTAGGTGTTAAAATTACAATTTATTTTCTTCAATATTACATTCGTTTGTTTTTCTTAATTAGTTAACAAAATTTCATCAATGGAACGAAAATATATTTGTTAAAACAATCTTTATTTTCTATACATTTTTTTCGAATACACATTATTTTTTTAGTAACAAAATTAAAAAAAATTTCTTTAATATTACAAAATAATTTAGTTGAAAAAATTTATATTATCTATCGTATACTTGATTATTTAAATTGAACAAATTTTCGTTAGATAAATGAAAATATTTATTTATTCAAACAGCTATAGACAGGTTATTTTGAATAATTTTATGTGTAGATTTTTTACTACCTTTTTCACAAAATTTCGTTGTTTTAAAGAAAGTTTAGGCATTTTATTAACGAAAATGTATTAAATGAAACAAAATTATTTATGTTAAATTTTAACTCAAACAATTTCTGTGGATTTGAAAAAAAATTGTTGTACTGAATAATTTTTTATTAGAATCGAAAAAAAAATCTATTGATTCAACAATTTATTTTCGTTAAGGGTCTACGAAATTTTTTTGTCAATATTACTCCCTTTTTTGGTTGAGTGTGCTATATACTTTAATATATCAAATACTAAAGGAAAAGATTATAGATTAATTTTGCATATATCATTTATAATTTTGATAGTGGGACCACGGCTATTAAAATTCGTCAAAATCGGTCCATTATTTATAGTATCTCCCATAGGTCCCACTTCTCGGAATTGATATTTTGGCCACAAATATCAACATTTTTTCATGAAATTTTAAACAAATACTGCTAATAGGCCTGCAGGACATATTTCTTAACCGCTCGGTAATAATACATCCAGGCGACAAAAATCTACATGTGAAACTTTTGCTTTGTGAAGGTGTTTACTTAGTTTATTTACTATGTTCTTCGTGGATTTTTAAGTTTTGAAAGAAGTAATAATAAACAAGTAAGAGTGTTATATTCGGCTGTGCCGAATCTTATATACCCACCATCAAGTAGTGTTAAATTTAGAAACATATCTCATATATCTACAAACATATCTCATATATCTACAAGGGTGAAGCTAATTCAAAATCTGGACCAAAACTGAAAAAATCTCTAAGCTAATTGGTATTGTTGGTAAAACCTTTGGACTAAATTCGGTTGCCGTAGCTTTATAGTTCAACATTTAAAAATATTTTAGTGGTTTCCCCAGTATTTACTTTGATCAAAATTCGGTCTCATAACCGGGTATAGTTTTACATTAATAAGTTGTTAAATACTTTTCGTTGTGATTAATATGTAGTTAGGCTAAACACGTTAATAGTAATACGGCAGGTCCATATATTTCGTTATGAGTTCCTAATGCATTCATCATATATAATATTTGAGCTGAACATTGATTGATGCCTATATAATTTCATAGGTGCAATCTTAAAATAATTAATGTACCTCCAAATCTTTTTGATTGTAGATATAAAAAGGGGATGTTATATATATAAGAATTATAGCCAAATGTTGACCGATTGTAACAAAATTTTACACACTGGCTGGTATATATATAGATCTTATTCTTGCAAAACTTAGTGGCCATAGCTATCATGGTTTCTAATTTAATAGCTTTTAACTGGCCTTTGCTAAAATTTTTGGTTTCCGTGAGTGTTTTTTATATGAAAGCTAAAGTCAAATATGGACTGATTCCTATAAAATTTGATAAACTGATCAAAAATTGCATAAAACTTCCCTATTTTAGATTTATGCGTCATAGCTATTACAATTGTATTCAATTTATCAGCATTAATGTGTTTCCCGGGGCGGGGTTATATGGGAGCTCTAACTAAATTTGAACCGATTTTGTCCATTTTTAACACACATCTTTTTCAAGACATCCAAAATAATTTTGTAAAATTTTGTCCCTCTAGCTCTTTTTGTTAAGGCTCCATCGTGCTTTTATCTGACGGACAGACGGACATAAACAACCTTTTCTTTATGTATTTTTGTGTTTCCATAAGTTTTTTATGTGGGAACTATGATCAAATGGTGACCGATTATGACAAAATTTTGCAAACTGGTTGGCATTGACATAAAACTTCCTTGTGCTTAATTAGGTCTTACTAGCTCTTGTAGCTAAGGAGCTATCACTATTTTATATGACGCACAGACGGACATAAATCCCCTTTTCTTTTTGAATTTTTGTGTTTTCGTAAGTTTTTTATATGGGAGCTAGGTCAAATGGTGACCGATTGCGACAAAATTTTGCACACTGGCTGGTATAATTGATATAAGACTTTCTTGTGCCAAATTTAGTGGTTATATCTTTTATACTTTTAGATTTATTGGCATTTAAGTGTATTTTAGGTGAAATTTAGGCTGTTTTCGTAAGTTTTTTGTATGGGAGCTATGGCTAAATGTAAACCGATTTTGATGAAATTTTATACGCTGCTTAGGGCTAATGTAAAACTTCTATATAACAAATTTTATCATCATAGCTGCTATACTTTGTCATATATTAACAAATAAGCGATTAGCCTAGACGAGGTTATACGGGAGCTATGGTCAAATGTGAACCGATTTTGCCCAATTTCAATGCCAAAATTTTCTCAGAGATGAAGAATATTTTTACTAAGTTTCAGTGAACTAACTCCTTTCGTTTAAACGTTATCGTGATTTCAACAGACAGACAGACAGACAGACGGACAGACAGACGGATCGCTCAATCGTCTTATAATTTCATAAGGATTCAGAATATATATCGTTTTTGGTTTTTGAGCCAATATTAAGGAAATTACAAACAGAATGACAATCTCAATATACCACCCATTCTTTTTGAAGGTGGGTATAAAAAAAGTACCAGCTTAAAAATAAGAGGACAAACTTTAAATACTTTTAAGAAACTAGATCGAATATAAGATATAAAAGGCTAAAGTTTGTTTTTGGTACTTTTTTTAGCCAACGTTTATATTTTGAACCATTAGATATAAAGGGTGGTTAAATTGTAAGGGCCGATGTTCAATGTGAACCACACCTAAACGCCAAGTTTTTTTCCGAATTTTATTTGACATTTCTCTATTTCAGACTTACTCAATTTGAACCATGGACAGATACACAATCCAGCAACGTGTTAAAGTTATCCAGACTTATTATGAAAATGGGCGTTCAAATCAAAATGCATATCGTGCACTTCGTGATTTTTTTTTGTCAATTTGATCGTCCAAATGTACGTACAATCGCAAAAATCGTGGAAAAATTCAAGCAAACAGGGTCTGTAGAAGATGTGAGAACGCCAGTGCATGCTCGTACAGCTCGTACTGCAGAAAATATTGCTGATGTTCGCGATAGTGTGGCTGAAGAGCCGTCCACCTCAACTTGTCGTCGTGCCCAACAATTGCACCTCTCACGCTCGTCGTTGATGAACATTATGCATAAAGACTTGCATTTACACACATACAAGGTGCAATTGGCTCAAGAACTAAAGCCTCTTGACCATTCCAAACATCGTTAATAGGCAGAATGGTGGCAAGAAATGGCAACAGTGGATGATCAATTTTCGAAGAAAATCATCTTCAGTGATAAGGCTCATTTTCACCTCAGTGGGTTCGTCAATAAACAGAATTGCCCCATTTGGGCGAATGAGAATCCAAGAGTGATTGTCGAAAAACCAATGCACCCACAAATAGTGACTGTTTCGTGCGGTTTATGGGCTGGCGGCATTATCAGGCCGTATTTTTTCCAAAATGAGGCCGATGATAACGAACTTTTTATGGCCCTAATTGGAAGATACGGATGTGGACGATATGTGGTTTCAGCAGGACGGTGCCACTTGTCACACAGCTAACGAAACAATGGCTCTTTTGCTCAACAAATTCAATGGCCGTGTTATCTCACGTAATGGCGATGTCAATTGGCCACCAAGATCATGTGATTTGACACCGTTGGACTTTTTCTTTGGGGTTATTTGAAAGAAAAGGTGTACATCGATAAGCCAGCAACAATTCAAGAGCTAAAGGATGAGATAATTCGGCACATTAACGGCATAGAATCTCCATTATGCCTCAGGGTCATCGAAAATTTGGACCATCGGATGGAGGTGTGCCGCCGTGGTCACGGCTCCGATTTGGCCGATATTTTGTTCCATACATAATTGAGTAATACCAATATATCATAATAAAATAAAATTACAATAATTTCCTAAATAGTTTGTGTTTTATTCAAAATCAACATCGGCTCTTGAAATTTTACCACCCGATATAATTAATATAAAAGATGTGTTGGGTACTTTTTCGAATTATTGGGTTGTTGGTACATTTTTAGGCAATATCTGGTAGCTTCGTCAATTCAAATTATAGCTTTAACAAAGTAGCGGGTTTCATTTTAATAATGAATATAAATTAGCGATTAATACATCCATACATAATTCCGGGGTTAAGACCCAATTTTTCACCCATGATCGTTGCAATATGAATGAATGAATATGAATTTCATATAAAGACATAAAATAAATTTCAGAAACATTATCTTAATATGCAATGTAAAAAATTAACATACATACGGTATTTGCTATGGTACTTTTCATATTTTGATGTAGAAAAATGATTGAAAATTTATTTTTTTTATACCCTTCACCAATAGGTGAAAGGGTATTATAAGTTTGTGATTCCGTTTGTATTTTTTTTACTAGTGATCGTAGACCCCATAAAAATTATACCGATCGACTCAGAATCGGGAGGAGAATCGATTAAGCGATGTCCGTCTGTCTGTCTGTCCGTCCGTCTGTCTGTCTGTTGAAATCAAGTTTCTGAAGCCCCTAGAGGATGGACTTACATAAATTATATATCAGATTTTAGGAAATTCTCCCGCAATTCTGAACGCTATTAAATTTCATTAAAATCGGTTTATAAACACCGAAAATATCGAAAAAATACCAAAAATTAGACGAAAATTTGAAAATTTTTGATTGAAACACACTTTTAAATAACAAGAGTAAAAATATACTCCTGGTGTACATGTGATAAAATATTATATATCGGATTGTAAGAAATGGTTTCCCAAAGCACTCTGTAAAATTTTATCAAAATCGGTCCATAAACAACTGAGATATCGCCAAAACACTGAATTTGATGTATCGCAAATTGCCCAAAGTACATATTAGAGAATGTTTGTTGAAAAAATTAAATGCAGAAATGGGGAAAACCATCCTCCTTTAGCACGGACATACATAAATTTTATATCATATATTTTAAGAAATTCCCCCGCCAAGCACGTTATTAAATTTTATCAAAAGCGGTCTATAAACAATTGAGATATCGCCATAACACTACATTTGATATACAGCAAATTGCCCAAAGTACGTGTCTAAGAAATTTTGTTTACATTTTGTAAGTATAGTTTCAGCGATATCTCAGGTGTTTATGGACCGATTGTGATGAAATTTGACATCGTTCTTTATGGGAGGATTTTCAAAAATCTGATATATATACTCCACAAATCTGATTATGAATACCATTCAAATTGTACCGATCAACTCAGAATCGGCACAAGAATCGATTTCGCGACCTCGGTCCGTCCGTCCGTTTGTTTGCCCGTCCGTCCGTCTGTTTGTTTGTCGGTCCGTCTACATGTCCGTCCGTCTACCTGTCTGTCCTTTTTTCTGTTGTAGTCAAGTTTTTGGAGCTCCTGTTTTGTCGATATCTCAGATGTTTATTTTGATGAAGTTTAATAGCTCCTTCGCAGGGGATTATCTAAATCCTGATGCATTCTGTAATTTGTGGTAGATATAATTTAGCGTTTAAGCGATGGTGTTTTGATCGACAATGTTGAAATTCAGGGTGGGACAATTCAGGAGCTCCACAAATCCGGTTTTAGCAGACAGTCATATTGCATTTATCTTAATTTTGTGTCGACTTTTGAACATTATGATAACATTTGAGAATGTATTATATATCAAATTATAGGTAATCTTCCTAGGAAGTACAAAAATGCAGCTAATTACATGATATCCGTTCAAAACCTACATATGTATGTAAGTATCTCACATATCAACAAAAATTTAAATTTTTTAATTGCAATTGGGAGAAATCCGTTTACATTTGACAATTGATCCCGTATAACTTCGCCTAAGGCAATCTCTTAGTAGCTAATAAATGACAAATTATAATAGATACGATGATGACATTTAGTATAAAGATGTTGTACAATATTGATATTCAGGACAATAGCGCCTAAAATAAACTTTCTAGAGGGACAACATTTGACAAAAGTAGTTCTGATCTCTTGAAAAGTTCGATATTGAAAATGGGCGAGCTCTATTCATATTTAGTGCAATCTCCCATATAAACCCACCGGGAATCGATTTAATGCTGATAAATTAAATCACATTAAAATTGCACAAAGAACTAGAGCAAAACTTTCCAAACATCCATCGGACAGATCGAAAGAACTATACATCCCAAATATTATTGATGAAGTGTTCATTTTAATTAATTAACTAATTTCAAATTAATAAGTAAACTTTTCCGACAAAGCTGATAACCATCCATTCAAAAGCAAAATATTTCACGTATGTATCTAAAACTAAGAGTGTATACCCTATAATTTTAAGGCTTGTATACATTGACAATCATTGTTAAAGCTTTGACCTAAATCAGTCCGCTAACTTCGGAGTTTTACATAACTTATCAAGAACTTTTACTAGTTGGATAATTCGTACCAATTAAAGTGCACAACCCTCACTGGGCACAGCGTTTTTGGGTTGCATGTCAGAATACTTAAACTTTATCAAATCGATGTGCTATTGCAAATCTAAGGGCATCTACATTTTAAAGCATCTTTTCTGCATGGTTTATCTGGTCTATCGAACTTTATTAAATGTTCGTAAAATATGTGTCTATTTTATTTCGAAGCTACTGGCTGGCTTAAATATGCATTCTCTACTTGTAGTCTAGTAATCATTATCTTTCACAAAGGGACCATTTTAGAACCCAAGTGAAGCTTCCCTAGACATCAGCCACCTGCCCAACATAACCTTTGGGTGCATAACTATTCTAGATGATGACGCCACCGAAAAGGTTTTCGTTTTCCGACTCTTAATTTTAAAGACTCTTTGCATATAATACTAGTATAACCAAATTTTGCTAGAAATTACATTAAGTACTTTTGCAACACCATTGGTGAAGGGTATCCAAGATTCGGCAAAGCCGAATATACCACTCTTACTTGTTCCGTTTTCGAAATGTAAAATGGAACAAAAATCATTTTTTATCCATCAGTGTTGATTGTTGATGATGTTGTTTTTTTTCTGTATTAAAACAAAGTAATAATTGTTTGAACTTTGAATTTTATATGCTTGAATGACTGAATGGGTGAATGAATGAATGAATGAGTGACAAGATATTTGAATGCATTACGAAATTGATGAATGATTAAAAGAGTTGTTGTTGCTTCAAAAAGAATGTTACGAGTATACATTTGTATGTACTAAAGAAAAATTAACAGCAATGGAATATAAGTAAGTTAAAAGATTAAAAGAATATTGCGAAAAGAAAATCTATAGAATGCAAAAAAAGTAATTATGTAAAATATACAATAGATAAATTTTAGAATACAAAACGTTTAAAAAGTTGAAAAGCTGCTTAAAGAAATATAAAATTCTATTAGAAAATAACTACATTTTTTTTCAAATTGTACGTCAGCTTACGAAAAAATTGAACTTTTGGTTTTTGAAATTTTTTTTTTTTGAGTGAAACGAGAAAAAGCTTTTAATATTTTGGTTCGTAAATAAAATGTATAGACGAAAGTAAATGTCAAATCAGGCAATTAAAATATTCTAATCGCCTGGAAAACAAAAAACGGTGATTTATTTTTTGTTTGATTAGGACATGATCACAATACAATGCATTGTGTTGAAACTAGGAAAAGGTTGTGGGAGGGGGAATAGGTAGTGTTTGTGGACATTTGATTTAAGCTTCCCTATATTGCAACTGGTTGGAAAAACTTCTGAGGGAAGCAAATTCTACATACGAACTTTACCGTCTATCTGTAGAGTATCGTCTGTCTACTGGTCAATCGACTACTAAAGGACGAGCTCTAACAGAAAGACGTGTATTGCGTAAGAAAATTCATGTATCGAAAACGAGTTTCCTGATTTCGTTAGAGCACATTCCAAAGTAGTAACAATAGAACAATAGAATTGGGTAACCTAATGTTACTGATGAGCACTTTTGCTCTCTCCTGTACTCGGTCAAGAAGTTCCAAAATAAACTTTGAAGCATCGGCCCATACATGAGAGTTGTATTTCACTGGTAGGCAATACATGTTTCGCAAGAGGGTCTATATAAGAGTGCAAAAGAGAGTGAAAGTGGTTTTTGATGACAGCATGGTATCCAACTCTATTGAAGTGTTACACTTTTCTATCGTTTTTACTTTGGAATGTGCCCTAATGAAATTAGGGAACTCGTTCCCAAACTCAAATCTTCTTACGCAATAAATGTCTCAGAATAGGGTTTTTGTATGAGCTACTCGACTGAGTGTAGAAAAGGGTGAATGTGCTCTTCGGTATGCAACTCTATTGAGTCACTGGAGTGTCACAATGTTCTATCGTTTCTAGTTACTTTGGATAGAAATAAGGGAACTTGTTCCTAAAACCCGAACTTTTTTACGTAATACTTGTCTTTCTAATAAACAGAACATCATTGAAAAAATGTTTAATTTAATTTGAAAAAAAAAAAACGTAAAATATTTTTATTTTTTGTTTTTATTTATTTTTGATTTTATTTAATTTTAGGGTTAACATCATTTTACAAAAGTCTTACGTTTTACAGAAAAAGCTTTCAGAAAAGTAATAAAATAATTCATGGCAATACTATTATTTGATATTTCATTACGAAGCTTTTACTTCCAAACGAAAAAAGAAAATGAACTCAATTTAGAGCTTAATCGTTAGGCCTTCTAACGTATGACAGTTTTGTGAACAGGCTGTAAGTAAAGTGTTATATTCGGCTGTGTCGAATCTTATATACCCACTAGAGTGACAATTTTTTGTATGAAAGAAAATGTTTTTTCGAATTTTATAACTTTTTCAACCGAATATTGTAACAATAGGTCTAAAGGTTTAGTTCTGAAAATTTTAGCCAAATCGAACAAAGTTCTTTGGGCGCGTATCGGGTCCAAAGTTATTCTTTTATTTTTGAGAAATTTCAAACAAAAATCAACATTTTTTACAAAAAAAAAAATAAAATAATGGAATATTAACGAAAGCTAATTAATTCAAGTATTCAACAAACAAAAATCCATGAAGTAGTTTTGGAGTTATTCTATTTTTCCCCTAAAAATTCATGTTCTTGAAAAAGCGCCTAAGGATATGCACAAAAAATTGTATGCTGTTAATAAAGAAATTTAAATGACGCGTTAGTATTGAATAGTTCAGTATTGCTTAAATATAATAGAATTTACTAAGTTTTTTCCATGTTGGAAAATGGTAAATTTTTCACAGGTCAGTTTCAAAAATTAATTTTTCGAAAATTTTGTTCAACAAATATTACAAGTTAAGAATTTACCCCTAAGTGTGTTAATACAGACAAATGGGAGAATAAAATTTAGAAAAAGTAAGGTCGATGCGTTGAACAGTTTCGCCGTACCTGTGACTTCAATTTGAAAAATTTCGCGAAAATTAAAATTTTTGGTCCAAATACTAGTAGATGCTCGGTAAATTTTACTTGCATTAAATATTAACAAAAAAAAAAAAAAAATAGTTAATATTATTGCTTAGTTTATGAAAAACCTATACTGAAAAGTTTTTTTTTTAATATTGGACGAGATTAACCTTTTCTTCGCCGGGGTCAACTGTCAAAATTTTGATTTCCTTAAAATTATCATATCGAGATTACGAAATATCAAGTAATAATTTACACACTGGTAAGTAAATTCCAAGCTTGTAATATTTGTTGAACAAAATTTTCAAAAACTCAATAAATGATTTTTGAAACCGACCTGAGAAAAATGTACCATTTTCCAACATGGAAAAAACTAAGTGAATTCTATCATATTTGAGCAAAACTATACTATTCAATGCTAACGTGTCATTTAATGATAAATTAAATATGTCAAATTTTTAAATTTCTTTATTTACAACATAAAATTTTTGTTGCATATCCTTGGGCGCGTTTTTGAGGAGATGAATTTTCAGGGGAAAAATGGAATAACTCCAAAACTACTTCATGGATTTTTGTTTCTGACTATTTGAAATAAAGATGTGTTCATTTTCTTTAATACTCCATTATTTTTTCTTGTAAAAATTGTTTATTTTTGGTTGAAATTTCTCAAAAATAAAAAATATTTAACTCATTTTTTGCCATTCAAATAGGCTCTTAAACTTTGTTGTCGGGGAATTATATATACATATATATATATATGTTTAAATGGTGACCGGTTGTAACAAAATTTTGCCCACTGGCTTGCCTTGATATGAGACTTCCGTGTGCTAAATTTAGTGGTTATATTTATCTGTTATAATTTTAGATTTATTAGGTGAAATTTAGGCTGTTTTCGTAAATTTTTTGTATAGGAGCTATAATAGCTAAATGTGAACCGATTTTGATGAGTTTTATATGCTGCCTTGAACTTATGTAAAAATTCTACATACCAAATTTTATCATTATAGCTATTATAGTTTGTTATTTATTAGCAAATAAACGATTAGCCTAGGCGAGGTTATACGGAAGCTATGGTCAAATGTTAACCGATTTTGCCCAAATTCAATATCAACATTTTCTCAGAAATCAAGAATGCTTTTACAAAATTGCAGTGAGCTGGCTACTTTTGTTTAGGCTTTATCGTAACAGACAAACAGACATAGCTCAATCGTGTTAGAATTTCATAAGGATTCAGAGTATATATCACTTTTGGTTTTTGAGCCAATATTAAGGAAATTACAAACCGAATAACAATCTCAATTTTGATGGTGGGTATAAAAAGTCTGGACTTAACATTGTTAGCTATCTAATTTAGTAGGTGCAATCTTAATATACTGAATGTACCTCCCAATCTTTTTGATTGTACAAATAAGAAGGGGATGTTATATATGTATATAAAAACTATAGCCAAATGTTAACCGATTATCACAAAATTTTATATACTAGTTGTTACTTATATATAGTTTATTTTTGCAAAATTAAGTGTTCATAGTTATCATAGTTTCTAATTAAACAGCTTTTAACTGGCCTTTGTTAGATTTCTTGGTTTCCGGGAGTGGTTTTTATATGAAAGCTACACTCAGAATATTATGTAAGTAAAATTAACTTAAAATGTAATTTGAAATTAATGAATATTCATTTAAAAACCGGTCAACTGATTTTTCATGCAAATTCAATAAATATTTCATTTAAATTTAACTGACAAATATTTAAACTACATTTTCAGTTTTAAAAACGGAATATTCAGTTGTTTTCAAAAAAATTACTGGCAGAAATTTAAACTACATTTTAAGTATAAAAAACGGACATTTTCATTTAAATTGAATGGTAAAAAACTAAGTAAAATTTCCGTAAAACGGACAATTTTCATTTGTTTTTGTAATTAACGTAACATAAAAGACGAAACCATAAAAAGGTTATATCCTTTAAGGCATCAAAAAACAAAACAGACAAAACAAAGTTTGTTGTTTGCTTAGGCCATACCCCGTGATAGGCGGCCAGTATTATAAAAAGTTTCATCAGTAGGCAGACCTAAGATACTTAAGGAAAACCAATAATTAAACAAATACGAATTATATTTGATACAATAATTGAAAAATTTATAAAAACTTAACAACTGTTATTTTCAAATGTTGCGGATTTTCAGTATTTTTTTGTAGTTTGTTTTTTAAACAAACATATAAATATGTTAAAAATCAATTTTCATATAAATTTAAATGAATATTCATTTGAAAACAACATAACCGAAAATTTCCTAAACAACATACAATCAGTTACTGTAATAATTTCCTGAGTGTATAGTCAAATTGGACCGATTCCTACAAAATTTGATAAACTGACTAAAAGTTGCACAAAACGTTTCTATTCTAAATTTAGTCGTTATAGCTGTTACAATTCTACTCAATTTATCAGCATTAATGTGTTTCCCGGATAGGGGTTATATGGGAGCTTTAACTAAATGTTTACCGATTTTTGTCTATTTTCATTACACAACTTTTTCAACATAACGAAAATATTTTTGTAAAAGTTTTTCCCTCTAGTTCTTTTCGTTAAAGCGTTATCACGCTTTTATCTGACGGACAGACGGACATAAACCCCCTTTTCTTTTTGTATTTTGGTGTTTCCGTAAGTTTTTTATATGGGAGCTATGGTCAAATGTAAACCGTTTTTTCCCGATTTCAATACCAAAATTGCCAAGAAATGAAGAATATCTTTGCCAAGTTTCAATGACCTGATCCTTTCGTTTAGGCGTTATAGTGATTTCAACAGACATACCCTCGGACGGACATCGCTCAATTTTCGTTGAATTTCATAAGGAGTTAGAATAAATATTCCTTTTGGTTTCTGGGCCAATATTAAGAAATTACAAAAGGAATGACATGATCTCAATATAACCCCTTATTCTTTTTGATGGTGATTATAAAAAAAATTTCAATTTAAGAAAATTTTAAATGTTTCTAAGTTTAAAGAAGTTAACTAACTCATTTTCAAATATTTTCTTTATAAAAATTTTACATTAGATAAAACTTCCAAACATTTTAGACGTCCAGCAGAGCTGCTGTCTCCTGTCTAGTGCCCTTAGTGTATACTCGTACAATTGTGCTGTGCTTTAAATGCATACAAATTGTATTGAATGTGATACTGAATTATTTTAGAAATTAATCTTTATGTCTGACACTTTTTAGTTATTTCTTTGGTCACGTAAATTTTGCAAAAAATAATACTGTCAACTTTTCATTGAATCATTAGAGAATTCTTGACAGTACAAAAATAATAAACAATTTAAATTATTTCTGGGAATTTAAAAATATTTGAAATTCGCAACTTAACAGAAATTATCAAACTTATTGACTTCAACTAGAAATCGTTAGCATTTCTTAGAAAATTAGATATTAATACACATCATTTTTACCAAGAAGTTTACGATATTAGTTAAAAGCTTTATAGATACTTGGAAAAATGATATATCGTGTGATTTTTTTAAGAGCTTTTGGATTTGCTTAAAAACAAGTAAGAAAAGCGATAGTTGATCAAGACGGACTATATGATACCCTTCACTTCTTCTGTTATCCTTGACTCCCAGTGGAGCATAGAGCCTCAAACCCTTCACTACTAAGATCAAATGTGGACCAACATTTTAGCAAGTTTTCCTTAAGACGTAAAGACATACTTATATGTGCTATTTATACCCTTCACCACCATAGGCGGAAAGGGTATTATAAGTTTGTGCTGATGTATGTAACGCATAGAAATATTTGTCTTAGACCCACCTTTTAGTATACACTCAGAATATTATGTAAGTAAAATTAACTTAAAATGTAATTTGAAATGAATGAATATTCATTTAAAAACCGGTCAACTGATTTTTCATTCAAATTCAATAAATATTTCATTTAAATTTAACTGATAAATATTTAAACTACATTTTCAGTTTTAAAAACGGAATATTCAGTTGTTTTCAAAAAAATTACTGACAAAAATTTAAACTACATTTTTAGTATAAAAAACGGAAATTTTCATTTATTTTTAAAAAATTTAATGGTAAAAAACTACGTAAAATTTCCGTAAAACGGACAATTTTCATTTGTTTTTGTTATTAACGTAACATAAAAGACGAAACCATAAAAAGGTTATATCCTTTAAGGGATCAAAAAACCAAACAGACAAAACAAAGTTTGTTGTTTGCTTAGGCCATACCCCATGATAGGCGGCCAGTATTATAAAATCTTTCTTCAGTAAGCAAACCTAAGATACTTAAGGAAAACCAATAATTGAACAAATACGAATTATATTTGATATAATAATTGAAAAAAATTATAAAAACTAAACAACTGATATTTTCAAATGTTACGGATTTTCAGTATTTTTTTGTAGGTTGTTTTTTAAACAAATGTATAAATATGTTAAAAATCAATTTTCATATAAATTTAAATGAATATTCATTTGAAAACAACATAACCGAAAATTTCCTAAACAACATACAATCAGTTACTGTAATAATTTCCTGAGTGTACCAATAGGCTTAGAATTACTTTCTAAGGCGATTTAGCGATGTCCGTCCGTCCGTCCGTCTGGCTGGCTGGCTAGACCCTCATGTAAACCTTGTAATCAAACTACAGGTCGCAATTCTAAAGATGATTTGATGAAATTTGGCACAGATCATTTTTTTTGATAGTGGGACCATGGCTATTGAAATTCATCAAAATCGGTCCATTATTTATGGTACCTCCCTTAGGTCCCACTTCCCGGAATTGATATATTGGCCACAAATATAAATATTTTTTCATGAAACTTAAAACAAATACTTCTTATGTAAACTTAAATCGCTGTACCAAATTTCGTTGAAATCGGTCCACATTTGGCCATAGCTCCCATACAAACTCTTCTGTCGAAACGCATTAAATGAGACGAAAACCAATAAAAAAAGGCTCATAAATCTGAAGATAATGAGAATTTTGAGTTTATTTCGCATACGTAACTTTTGTATAAACTGTAATAAATTTACTAAATTTCAAGATAATCGGTCCACATTTGACCCTAGCCTTCATATAAGTCAAAATGACAAAAACAGCTTAAATATATAAGTTTTGAGAAAATGTTTATATGATGGCAAAATTTAGCAAATATTTGTCTTTATACAAGAAAAAGAACACCTTTTACCATAGTGCTGAAGGGTATCATATGGTCGGGCTTGGCCGACTATAGCACTTTCTTACTTGTTAATGTATATATTCGGTTATGGAACAGCATTTTGTCCAAGGTAAATATTTGGGAAACGACTTAGATACTTTTAAATATCGAACTATAGTAACTATACCACTGCAACCGAATTTAGTCCAAATATATTACCAACAATACCACATTTGGTCAACATTTTGAATTATCTGCACTCTCATACAACTTGATGGTGGGTATACAAGATTCGGCACAGCCGAATATAAAACTCTTACTTGTTATATTTACAATTGGAAGGATTTAAAAGTACATTTAGTATATAAATTAGATAGCTATCAAGTCTGTAACGGTAGATTCATTTAGAACTCCTAACAAAATATATGGACCTGCCGTATTACTATCAACATGTTTGTCACAATTGATCACCATTTGAAAATATCTAACATAAAAAACTTACGAAAACACTAAAAAATATACGGGGCTTTTGTTCGTCTGTCCGTCAAATAAAAGCGCTATAGCATCCAAACGAAAAAAAGCTAGAAGGACAAAATTTAACAAAAATATTTTTCTTATGTTGAGAAAGTTGTGCATTAAAAATGGGCGAAATCGGTTCACATTAAGTTAAAGTTCCCATATGACCTCGCCCCGGCAATCATATTAATGCTGATAAATTGAATACAATTGTAATAGCTATGGCGACTAAATTTAGAACAGAGAACTTAAATGCAGCTATTGGTCAGTGTGTCAAAATTTTTTAGGAATCGGTCCATATTCGCCCATAACTTTTATATAAAAACCACTCCTGGAAACCACCAAAATGTCACAAACGCCCGTCAAATGCTATTAAATTATAAACTGTGACAGCTATGGCCAATAAATTTTGCACAAATAAACTTTATATAAATATCGGTTAATATTTAGCTATAGTTCTTATATACCCACCAATCAAAAGAATGGGTGGTATATTGTGTTTGTCAATCCGTTTGTAATTTCTTTAATATTGGCTCAAAAACCAAAATTTAAGTATATTCTGAATCCTTATGAAATTCTAAGACGATTGAGCGATGCCCGTCTGTCTGTCTGTTGTCGGCACGATAACCCCTTAACGAAGGGATATAAGCATAAATATTCTTCATTTTTTGGAAAATGTTGGTATTGAAATTGGGCAAAATCGGTTAATATTTGACCATAGCTCTTGGAATAACCTCATCTAGGCTAATTGCTTATTTGCTTATAAATGACAAATTATAATAGCTATGATAATAAAATTTATTATATAGAAGTTCAACATAAGTACTAGACTCCATATAAAATATTATCCAAACCGGTTCACATTTAACCATACAAAAAACTTACGGAAACAGCCTAAATTCCACTTAAAATACACTTAAATGCCAATAAATAATGAACTATAATAGCTTTGGTCACTAAATTTAGCACAAGGAAGTCTTACGTCAATGCCATCCAGTGTGCAAAATTTATATATAAAAACCTACGGAAACACAAAAATACAAAAAGAAAATGGGGTTTATGTCTAATAGCTATGAAGACTAAATTTAGAATAGGGAAGTTTTACACAACTATTGGTCAGTATATCAAATTTTATAGGAATCGAAATTTGACAGAAGCTTTCATATAAAAATCTCTCCAGGAAACCAAAAGAAATGTAGCAAAGGCCAGTCAAATAAGAATAAGCTTTATATAAATACCAGCCAGTGTGTGAAATTTTGTGACAATCGGTCAATATTTGGCTATAGTTCTTATATATATAACATCCCCTTTTTATATCTACAATCAGAAAGACTTAAAAGTATATTCAGTATATAAATTAGATAGCTATCAAGTCTGTAATGATAGATTCCTTTAGAACTCCTAACAAAATATACGGACCTGCCTTATTACTATCAACATGTTTGGCCTAACTATTAAGTACAACGAAAGGTATTTAGCAGCTTATTAATGTAATGTGACTATACCCGGTTATGACACTAAATTATGTGCAAAGTAAATACCAGGAAAACCATTAAGATACTTTTAAATGTTGAACTTTAAAGCTGCTGCAACCGAATTTCGTCCAAATATTTTACCAACAAGCGAACAAATTTTTTCGAATTCGGTCCACGTTTTGAATTAACTGCACCCTCTTATATATATAAGATATGTTTCTAAATTGAACACAACTGATGGTGGGTATATAAGATTCGGCACAGCCGAATATAACTCTTTTACTTGTTCAACTGTACAAGACATTGTTGCCAAAAGAAACGTTACTAAAAACTCACCCGATAAATAGACAATTTTTAATGACAATTTAACCTTTTACGTAACAATTCTTAAGTATTTCAACTGATACTTGATAAATCTTACTTGAGTGCTTTTAAGCATAAAATTTACGATGGAAATGACAAACAAAATAATAACAAAAAGGTGTTGAATGCAGAAACCCATTTATTTTATCCTGACCTTTTTCGAAAAAATCTTCATTTACTTTTAGACTTAAACGAGCTAATTTGCCATAGGTTTTGTGATATAGGAAGTAAACGAAGAATTTGGCTATAATATAAAAAAAGTCCTATTTTATATTAAAAATGTAGGATGGCAAAGGGATATTTTTTTATGTTGACATAACGATTGAAATGAAATTGTGCTAGAATTTATCTATAGAAGTACCACTTAAGAGAAATACATATTCCTTGTCATTTATCCCAGAGATGTAACATAAGTATAACAGATTTTCAAATGAAATATAAAATAAGTAAAGGTGATGTTTTGGGACATAAAAGCTGGGAATAAATTTTAAGAATAAAGACAAATTTGGTTAAAAGGAATTTTTTAATACATATGTAAAGACATTTTATTGAGAAAAATTTTCGAATACAGATACATATTCCCTCTAGTTATACCCTTCACCGTCATAGGTGGAAAGGGTAAGTTTGTGCTGATGTATGTAATGCGTAGAAATATTTATCTTAGACTAAAGTTTTAGTATACCAATAGGCTTAGAATTACTTTCTGAGTCGTTTTAGCGATGTTAGTCCGTCCGTCCGTCTGGATGGCTGGCTGGACCCCCATGTAAACCATGTAATCAAAGTACAGGTAGCAATTCTAAAGATAATTTGATTAAATTTGGCACATATTATTTTTTTGATAGTGAGACCACGGCTTTTTGTAATTCGGCAAAATCGGTCCATTGTTTATGGTACCTCTTACTTACCGGAATTGATGTTTTGGACACAAATATCATTTTTTTCATGAAATTAAAAACAAACACTGCTTATGTAAATCACTATACCAAATTTCGTTGAAATCGGTCCACATTTGACCATAGCTCCCATACAAACTCTTCTATCAAAACGCACTAAATAAGACAAAAATCTATAAAACGCTCATAAATCTGAAGATAATGAGAATTTTGAGTTAATTTTTTACATACATAATTTTTGTAAAAATTGTAATCAATTTGCCAAATTTCGGTCCACATATTACCCTAGCTCTCATATAAGTCCAAATGTTGGAAACAGCTTAAATATATAAGTTTTGAGAAAATGTTTGTATGATGGCAAAATTTAGCAAATATTTGTCTTTATACAGGAAAAGGAACACCTTTGACCTTAGTGGTGAAGGGTATCATATGGTCGGGCTGGACCGACTATAACAATTTCTTACTTGTTATACCCTTCACCAATAGGTGAAAGGGTATTATAAGTTTGTGATTCCGTTTGTAATTTTTTTATTAGTGATCGTAGACCCCATTAAAAATTATACCGATCGACTCAGAATCGGGAGGAGATTCGATTAAGCGGTGTCCGTCTGTCTGTCTGTCCGTCCGTCTGTCTGTTGAAATCAAGTTTCTGAACCCCCTGGACTTACATAAATTATATATCAGATTTAAGGAAATTCTCCCGCAATGAACGCTATTAAATTTCATTAAAATCGGTTTATAAACACCGAAAATATCGAAAAAATACCAAAAATTAGACGAAAATTTTAAGATTTTTGATTGAAACACACTTTTAAATAACAAGAGAAAAAAGACACTCCTGGTGTACATGTGATAATATGTTATATATTGTAGGAAATAATTTCCCAAAGCACTCTGTAAAATTTTATCAAAATCGGTCCATAAGCAACTGAGATATCGCCAAAACACTGAATTTGATGTATCGCAAATTGCCCAAAGTTCGCATTAGAGAATGTTTGTTGAAAAAATGAAATGCAGAAACAGGAAAAACCATCCGCCTTTAGTACGGACCTACATAAATTTTATATCAGATTTTAGGAAATTCCCCCGCCAAGCACGTTATTAAATTTTATCAAAAGCGGTCCATAAATAATTGAGATATCGCAATAACACTACATTTGATGTATAGCAAATTGCCCAAAGTACGTGTTTAAGAAATTTTGTTTACATTTTGTAAGTATCGTTTCAGCGATATCTCAGGTGTTTATAGACCGATTGTGATGAAATTTGGCATCATTCTTTGTATGAGGATTTTCTAAAATCTATACTCCACAAATCTGATTACGAATACCATTCAAATTGTACCGATCAACCCAGAATCGGCAGGAGAATCGATTTCGCGACCTCCGTCCGTCCGTCTTTTTGTTTGTCCGTCCGTCCGTCTGTTTTTTGTCCGTCCGTCTACCTGTCTGTAATTTTTTCTGTTGTAGTCAAGTTTTTGGAGTTCCTGTTTTGTCGATATCTCAGGTGTTTATTTTGATGAAATTTAATAGCGTCCTTCGCAGGAGATTACCTAAATCCTGATGCATTCGGTAATTTGTAGTAGATATAATTTAGCGTTTAAGCGATGGTGTTTTGATCGACAATGATAAAATTCAGGGTCGGACAATATCCTAAAATTTTGTTTAAAATCCAGGAGCTCCACAAATCTGATTTTCGCAGACAGACACTCTGCATTAATCTTAATTTTGTGTCTGACTTTTGAACATTATGATAACATTTTAGAATGTATTATATATCAAATTATAGGTAATCTTCCTAGGAAGTACAAAAATGCAGCTAAGTACATGATTTGCGTTCAAAACCTACATATGTATGTATGCACCTCACATCTCAACGAAGATTTAAATTTTTTAATTGCAATTGGGGGAAATCCGTTCAAGTTTGACAATTGATCCCGTATAACTTCGCATAAGATACGATGATGACATTTAGTATAAAGACGTTGTACAATATTGATATTCAGGGCGATAGCGCCTAAAATAAACTTTCTAGAGGGACAACATTTGACAAAAGTATTTCTGATCTCTTGAAAAGTTCGATATTGAAAATGGGCGAGCTCCATTCACATTTAGTGAAATCTCCCATATAACCCCGACCGGGAATCGATTTAATGCTGATAAATTAAATCACATTAAAATTGCACAAGGAACTAGAGCAAAACTTTCCAAACATCCATCGGACAGATCGAAAGAACAATACATCCCAAATATTATTGATGAAGTGTTCATTTTAATTAATTAACTAACTTCAGATTAATAAGTAAATCTTTAATAATTTTTATGACAAAGCTGATATCCATCCATTCAAAAGCTACACTCAGGAAATTATTACAGTAACTGATTGTATGTTGTTTAGGAAATTTTCGGTTATGTTGTTTTCAAATGAATATTCATTTAAATTTATATGAAAATTGATTTTTAACATATTTATACATTTGTTTAAAAAACAACCTACAAAAAAATACTGAAAATCCGTAACATTTGAAAATATCAGTTGTTTAGTTTTTATAATTTTTTTCAATTATTATATCAAATATAATTCGTATTTGTTCAATTATTGGTTTTCCTTAAGTATCTTAGGTTTG
The DNA here is from genome assembly GCA_933228675.1 of Stomorhina lunata. NCBI lineage: Eukaryota > Metazoa > Arthropoda > Insecta > Diptera > Rhiniidae > Stomorhina > Stomorhina lunata. The sequence continues at coordinate 43,319,599 of OW121744.1, forward strand.
CTTACTGAAGAAAGATTTTATAATACTGGCCGCCTATCATGGGGTATGGCCTAAGCAAACAACAAACTTTGTTTTGTCTGTTTGGTTTTTTGATCCCTTAAAGGATATAACCTTTTTATGGTTTCGTCTTTTATGTTACGTTAATAACAAAAACAAATGAAAATTGTCCGTTTTACGGAAATTTTACGTAGTTTTTTACCATTAAATTTTTTAAAAATAAATGAAAATTTCCGTTTTTTATACTAAAAATGTAGTTTAAATTTTTGTCAGTAATTTTTTTGAAAACAACTGAATATTCCGTTTTTAAAACTGAAAATGTAGTTTAAATATTTATCAGTTAAATTTAAATGAAATATTTATTGAATTTGAATGAAAAATCAGTTGACCGGTTTTTAAATGAATATTCATTCATTTCAAATTACATTTTAAGTTAATTTTACTTACATAATATTCTGAGTGTATATATTTCACGTATGTATCTAAAACTAAGAGTGTATACCCTATAATTTTAAGGCTTATCATTGTTAAAGCTTTGACCTAAATGAGTCCGCTTACTTCAGAGTTTTACATAACTAGTCAAGAACTTTTACTGGTGGGATAATTCGTACGAATTAAAGTGCACAACCCTCACTGGGCACTGTGTTTTTGGGTTGCATGCCAGAATACTTAAACTTCATCAAATCGATGTGACATTGCAAATGTAAGGGCATCTACATATTGAAGCATCTTTTCTGCATGGTTTATCTGGTTTATGGAACTTTATTAAATGTTCGTAAAATATGTGTCTATTTTATTTCGAAGCTACTGGCTGGCTTAAATATGCATTCTCTACTTGTACTCTAGTAATCATTATCTTTCACAAAGGGACCACTTTAGAACCCAAGTGAAGCTTCCCTAGACATCAGACACCTGCCCAACCTAACCTTTGGGTGCATAACTATTCTAGATGATGACGCCACCGAAAAGCTTTTCTTTTTCCAACTCTTAATTTTAAAGACTCTTTGCATATAATACTAGTATAACCAAATTTTGCTAGGAATTACATTAAGTACTTTTGCAACACCATTGGTGAAGGGTATCCAAGATTCGGCAAAGCCGAATATACCACTCTTACTTTTTTTTTTTTCATTTGATCCCAATAATTGAATTGTGAAATATTAATGCATTTAAGCAACATTTACCCCTGCCGCCATGACGCACTATGGTAATTCTGCTGCAAAAAGCCATTTTTGACCACCGCTTTTGAAAAATCTAATGATGCAGTTCTAAAGAAAAGTGTCTAAATTTTAATCATCAATAATTGTTTTCAAGAAAAAGTATAATATCGTCATAAAAAAGATATTGAAATGTGCTTAATGTTCTAAAACGAAAAATGATGAAATTTTTCATCAAACTCAGTAGCTTATGCATCGAATATAGTTTCACAGCTATAATCTTGATGTCGATTTAATTAAGACATGGAATTTTGGTTTTAGTCTGCAGAAAAAAACAACTAAATCTCGTATATAGTTTAGGAGATATCAGGAAATCAAAAAAGGTCTTCAAAATTTAGTGTTTTCGTTTTTCTTTGGACAAAAACTAAGTTGGCTCGGTCTTTTTCGGTGCTCTCACCATAACCATAGGAAAGGTGAAGGTCTCTTCTTTAGATTAAGCGAAAAAAATTACCGAAATTTACCGATCGTAGAACAAAGTTCAAAATTTTCTGAAAAAAGTCATACATCTATAATATTAATACGCAAGCACCCATTTATTATCCCCTTTTACGCTTTAATTATACACTCATTTCTGGAAAACGAATCTATATTTTATTAAAATCGGTTCAGTTTTAAAAAAATCGGTTTGGTATTTAAAAATCATACTAACGCAATAAAGAAAACTCTCATGCATATGAAATTCACTATTAAGAATCAAACAAAAGAAATTGTATGCAAACATGTTTTCTTTTGTTTTTATTATTTTTGGTGAGTGATGAGAATAAAAGAGTATATTTGTGGGGAGATAGTGGTAAACAAAGACAAAAATAAAGAGTATTTTATTACAATTAAATAAATGTTTTTGTTTTGTAAAATAATAGCAACAAAAATTATTGGTATTGTTTTTATTATTTGTGGTGAGGGAGTGAAAGACAAAATTAATATTTTGGAAGATTTGATAAAAAAAGTGCTTCAAATGTAAACCTTTCAAATTTAAATTATTTGAAGTTAAATTTTTATGGAATTTTGTTTTTTTTTTTTTGGGTTGGTTTATTGGGATAAAATCTTCGAGTGATTGAAGAATAAATATTGTGTTAAAAAATTAAATAATATTGCAGTTAAGGGCACGCACGAGATCATTAAGAGCTATTTTACAATGCCAATTTTTTTAAGAGTCACAGTAGTAAAGAGTTGGATAAGAACATTATGACTTATATCCAAAAAGGATGTTACCGATTAAAAAAACAGTCTTTTGAAGGAAGGTTTATAATAATTACAGATTATTATCAAGAAAAGGAATTAAATGATCGGTCTGAATCTTGCATTGCTACTGGAATGGTTTAAAACTGTAAGCTTTTACAGATTCCAAGTACTTCGTGGTTCTCGCGGTAAATTATGCAGTAAAATGATAATAAATTTAAATATTAGGATCTTTGTTAAAAAGTTAAATAAGACCTTGATTTCTCTATCATTTTTGTCAGTCCGTTAGTAACGCTTACAAGTTTATCTGTTCATCACTTCACAGAGCATTTTGACATCGATAGCGCAAGATGTTTTGATAAGAGCTACTAAGTCTAACACTTTTTCCTTCTCATTCACTTCTGAAGATCAGTAAACTCTTCGAGAGCTACACAATTTTGAATTACAGTTTTGACAATTTGGCCAATTCGACGCTCTGTTGTATGGAGTGACATAGAAATCAATGAGATCAATTTCTCCACATATCCGTTTAGCCAGAGCAATTTTAAAAACTTGCTACATCGACACTGTCATTTTTGACTTAAAGTTCTGATTGTACGAGTTTTCTTTTTATAGAGAAGTAGCACTCAGGCAAATGCTGCCTATACAATTGCATATGGAGTATATACGAATTGGGTAACCATATTTGGAAAGGGGATGGTAGAGAAGAGAAAGGTATATCTATTTTTCGAACAGTGAAGTTGCGCCATTTGTTGTTATTTAGACGCATTTTTTTGTTTTACAGCCAATTGTATTTATTTTTCGTAGACGGCATGTTATTGCTGTAGTCTTACTGCCGACGGAAGATGCTGTGGTAATTAATAATTTTAATTCTGTTATCATTGACCAGTGGAGCATAGGGCCTTAAATTTAATAGAAATTAATAATTACAGAAATTGTTGTTGCCGAGACCGGGGATCGAACTCAGGCTCAATGTGATATTACGTGCTAACCAACTAAGCCACAGCACGGGAAATTTGTATTCACAATGAACTAGATGACGGTCGATTGTGTCGACCGCAGGATACGCTAATACAAATTGTTACCCATAATTTAAGCAAAAAGTGTTGCAGTCATTTAGCCGTAACTTTTTAATCAAATTGAATTTAAGTGTAACAGTCTACGGATTTCAACCAATATTATTTGAGCTCCTTTTCGGATCAACTAATAGATGTTTGCCGAATTTCATAAAATTCTGTTGAGAATTGCGGCTTATATTGAGAAGAAAACAAAGTGAAAAATGGGGTTCCAAGGCAGGTGCCCCAAGAAGAAGACGGCTTTCAACCAAAACTAGTTAAACTCTTAGCTGGATAAACTAATAGACGTGTGCCAATTTTTTCAAATTCTTTTGAGAATTCCGGCTTTTACATTGAAAACAATATAAGTGAAAAATGGGGGTCCAAGACAGTTACCTCAAAGAGTCAAGGGATGTGAACCAAAATTTCTATAACTTCATCTTGGCTTAATTAATAGACGTGTGCCGATTTTTTTCAAATTTTGTTAAGACTTGAGGATTGTACAGAAAAATAGGTGAAAATTAGTCGTCCAAGGCATGCATCCAAGAAGTCAACTGATTCCAACCGAAATTAGTAGAACCCTTTTTGAGATCAACTTATAACGTGTACCAAACTTCATCAAATTCTGTTGAGAATTGCGAATTGTTTATCAAAAAGCAAAAAAGGTGAAAAATGGCGGTGCAACACAGCTACCCAAGGAGTGGTCCAATTTAACCAAAATTAAAAGAGCTCTTTTTTGATTAATTAATAGACGTATGTTGAATAATTCAATTTTGTTAAGAATTGAGACTTGTATATCGAAAAGAAAATTTTGTTGAAAAAATGGGGGCCCAAAGCAGGTACCCCAAGGAGTCGACAAATTTCAACCAAAATTAATAAACCTCTTTTGTGAATTAATTAATAGACGTGTGTTAAATTTCACCAAATTCTGTTTAGAATTGCGACTTATACATTGAAAAGAAAAATAGGTGAAAAATGGAGCCCCAAGGCAGGTACCCCAAGGAGTCGAAGGATTTCGATTCTTTTTTACCATTTTTTGTCTATACAAAACTGTACAAGTATGCACAGTTTCATCATTATAGGGTCACTTCTTCTATTTTTTGCACTTCGATATATCTGTGGCAATATGGAAGAGTAGCTTAAGTCGACATAAGAGAGAATTGAGGCATTACAGAAACAAAGGCGCTTAAATATGTTTAGTTCGTTTAAAAAAATTCGAGTTTTTTTTCAATGTTATGTCAGTTTACTTTTTAGCTTAAGTTTTTTGAAGCAATAACGCATTGACCAAAACAACTTATGTACACATATTTTTGTGTACATATTCATATTTTTCTTTCATCATATAACGATTTCGTTTAACTTCACTTAAGCTGTATGAGTGTTAACCTTGAAAAATAAAGACATTATTTTCAAACAACTTATATTTACATAAAACTGCACTTTGTATTTAAACCGCTTAAAGTTACTTAAGGTCCAGTTAAACGCAAATTTCAGTTTCAAAAAAGAAAGAGCTTAAGTAGAAAAAACGTAAAATCTTCTGAATTTAACAATATTTTTTTTTAATATTCATCCTTCTTCTTTTATAAACATGTTACCAATATATTAATTCATAAATAATTTGAGCAAATCAAGCAGAAGCAAAATAAACAATATTTATGATATCTCAAAACTTCAATTTTCGACTTAAGCTATTGTCCCATATTGCCACAGATATAAAGAAATACTGTACATTGTTCTGTAAAATGACTTTTTTAACACTTTAATGTAAATTTTAAGGGGAATAACTCATTTTTTTAGGCTCGATTTTCAAACCATTTTAATTACGATTTCAATGCTCGGGTGATCCAAACCCAGTTTTGAACATGATTTTTTTCTAAGTTCAAAAAGTGCAATAGATTTTTTATTTAACCCGAAGAGATACAGAAATTATTTAAAATCTTTTGTTTCCTATTTAATTGAAATACTAAAAACATGTTAGTTTTTGTAACATCGTAAACTAAAATTCATTTTAAATATCATCAACCTTTTGTAGTCATTATCTTAATACCTTGTCCGAAACCTTGTAAAGGATAACGAGAATTCTATTAACTCTAACCCTTCAGACAGTTTAAATCAATAAGATTATTAAATATTTTATGAGCAGAATTTAAGGCAAGGTTATCATGATACTACAATATAATAATAAAAAGTAATTGAGGTTATAAAATAAAGTTTTTACTCATCAAAATGAGCGCACAATAATAATGTCCTCATAATATTAAATAATGACATGAAATATAAAATCATTTTAGTAGATTCTAAATATTTTTTTTTTTCTATACAATGACAAGTTATAAACTTTTGAGGAAAAGGAAGGTTGTAATTAATTAAAAGAAGTATATTATTAGCTTTTGTCGTAGCATAAGAAGAGTTTCTATTATAAATGATGTGAATTTTAGTCACACGATTTGGAGTATTCTCCTTTTAAGATCTCACAAACTGGTCATGAAATGGAAGAAGTTCATGAGAGCATACACGAAAAAAGCTGAGCTAAAAAACAAAATTTAATAACAATTAAAAACCAGTAAGAAGGGGCTATAGTCGGTCAAGCCAGACCATACGATACGCTTCACCACTTAGGTCAAAGGCGTTCTTTTTCCTGTATAAAGACAAATATTTGCTAAATTTTGCCATCATACAAACATTTTCTCAAAACTTTATGCTGTTTCCGTCATTTGGACTTATATCAGAGCTAGGGTTAAATGTGGACCGATTATCTCGAAATTTATCAACTTGATTACAGTTTTTACAAAAATGATGTATGGAAAAAATAAATTCAAAATTCTCATTATCTTCAGATTTACGAGCGTTTAAGTGATTTTTGTCTCATTTAGTGCGTTTAGTGACAGAAGAGTTTGTATGGGAGCTATAGTCAAATTTAGAGTCAGGAATGAATGATGGTCATCTTTTTACGCTTAAACTATATTTAATGTATAAAAAGCGCACTATTTTTGAATATCCTCAGTTACGATTGCCACAACGACTAAGCGTTTTAATTTTGGAAAGAAATATATATTGGGCAAAAAGCTTAAATTCCCTAGACCTTGAGTGTAATCTACAATGGATTCAAAATATCTCTTTAAATCAGTAAAATGAACATCAGACCATGATCGACATGTAATGGCCAGTGAAAATTGTAATAACTCGAAAACTGTTTAACCGATTTTAAAGGCATGTAGCTTATTGGAAAAAATCATAGCGTTTGCACTAAGAACCAGAATCCACTTTTTTGCAATAGCTTTAATTTTGCAAAACCCGAAAATTTGTCAATTTTTTTCGATTTAAACGCTATTTTTCAGATTTGGGGCCTATGCTCTACATGTTAACGTTGTCCAATTCGACTAAAATTTTGTGGGTGGAAGTTTCTCACCAAATCTCACAATAATCTGACATGTACCCCTTGAAATTGGAAAATTTATTTTTTTCATACATTTGAAAACCCGCTATAATGCGTATATCAAGCAAGAAATGAAATGTGAAAATGAGCGAATTCACTAAATTGTGAATAAATTCGGAAAAAATCTTTTCGTTTAGGCGTTTTCGTGATTTCAACAGACAGACAGACGGACATCGCTCAATCGTCTTAGAATTTCATAGGGATGTATATTTTATACATCCCTTTTAGTTTTTGAGCAAATATTAAGAAAATTACAAACGGAATGACGATCTCTATATATATGGAGGGTATAAAAATTGTGCAAACATTTATTTGACGCCTTTTAAATTGGGTATATTTCTTTTTCTATTGTTGTTGTTGCAATGCATGTATTTATTTCAATTTTTTATGACTTTTTGTAGTAAACAGTTACATTGACGATATGTGTTAAACAAAATAAACAAATTAAAATGATTTGATGTTTAATTTTCGAAATTTGCCATATTTTTTTTTTTTTTGAATGGAAACAATTACTTGACAAACTGTATATTTTAAATTTTCTTCAATTTATTACAAAACTATTTTTAAGTCAAAATAACTACATGTTAAATTTTGTTTTAAGTTTTATAACACAAGAATTTATAACTTCTCATTGAAAATAAATTTCATTTTATAGTTTTCTTTAAATTTTCTTCGTAAAAAACTAAAGAAAATTTTCTACTCAACAAAATTTAGCCAATTTATTATGTGTTATTTGTAACACATGTGCGTGCATGTCCGGAAGTGTAGTTTCTTATTTTTATACCCTTCACCACCATAGGTGGAAAGGGTATTATAAGTTTGTGCTGATGTTTGTAACGCATAGAAATATTTGTCTTAGACCCACCTTTTAGTATACCAATAGACTTAGAATCACTTTCTGAGTCGATTTAGCGATGTCCGTCCGTCCGTCCGTCCGTCCGTCTGGCTGGCTGGACGGCTGGCTGGACCCCCATGTAAACCTTGTAATCAAACTACGGGTCGCAGTTCTAAAGATAATTTGATGAAATTTGGCACAGATAATTTTTTTGACCATGGCTATTGAAATTCGTCAAAATTGGTCCATTATTTATGGTACCTCCCATAGGTCCCACTTCCCGGAATTGCTATATTGGCCACAAATATCAATATATAATACTGCTTATGTAAACTTAAATCACTGTACCAAATTTCGTTGAAATCGGTCCACATTTGACCATAGCTCCCATACAAACTCTTCTTTAAAAACGCACTAAATGAGACAAAAAATCACTAAAACGCTCGTAAATCTAAAGATAATGAAAATTTTGAGTTTATTTTTTGCATACATAATTCTTGTAACAACTGTAATCAATTTGCCAAATTTCGAAATAATCGGTCCACATTTGACCCTAGCTCTCATATAAGTCCAAATGACGGAAACAGGTTGAATATATAAGTTGTGAGAAAATGTTTGTATGATGGCAAAATTTAGCAAATATTTTTCTTTATACAGGAAAAATAACACCTTTGACCTTAGTGGTGAAGGGTATCGTATGGTCGGCTTGACCGACTATAGCGCTTTCTTACTTGTTTTTTATATAATGTTTTGTACATATCAACCAGATACGACTATATACAATTGTAGTGCATACATACATACATACATATCTTACTTTATACAATTCTTTAACAAAATAAACTTTTTTTCTTCAAGCTCTGCTTTTCCTTTTTGATGTTTTCTGTTGCGAGCGAACAAAAAGTTTAGTTTCAGTAACAAGTTCTTCTATTAAAAAGGAAACGGAAACATATTTGCAGACTTTTTCATATAAACACAAACTTCTTAAAGGCACTTTAGTCATTTCCTTTCGTACAATTTATTTGTTAAAACACCAACAAAACAACAAAAAAATAAAATAAATAAATTGAAAAAAGTAAAAAAAATTGAAAGCGCATAGCAAAGAAAACTTTTTAGTTCAAGTTCGGTAATTGTTGGAATTTGGTAAAAAAAAAAACAAAATATATTTATTTTAGTTGAAAACTATTTATAATGGAAAATAAATAAATTTTCGATAATCATGTATTTTCTATAAAATTTATAAATTTTTCTGCGAAATCATTTGCCTGTGTAACAGGGCATGACATAATCTAAACATTAAATTGTTACAATATTTTATTACGGGTCAGAGGAACTTTGATAACAAGTACGAAAGTGCTTTAGTCGGTCTAGGCCGACTATTTGGTATCGCTCAACACTAAGGTGAAATATGAATCAATTAATTGCCAACTTTATTCGTGGAGATATAAGTATTTGTGCCTATTGTTCTTATCAATGCAGCAATTTCCGGTTGCGGTTAAAATGTGGACTAATTATCACGAAATTTTGATTAAAAAAAACTTCAATTATAAAATTTTTTAATAAAATTTTAAAGGTATTGATTTTATCATATCTTTGTATATTACAGACTATGAATAGAATGGCAAATAAAATAATCTTTAAGTCTATATCTGTGGCTTGGTGCTTAAAGGGCCAATGTCACAAATACTAGTTTTGAGAAAATTTGAAATGAAATTTGTATAAGATTTTGTTTTCCTTACAGCTCAGCTAATTTCCAAGTTTCGCTCATAAAATTTCGGTAACACATTATCCTATGATCCTATAGAGAGCATGGTAAAATCAATTCTTTAAAAAAGATCCAAATTAAGAAAACACATATGAATTGGCCTTTTTAGCACTAACTAATTTTTACATTTTATATTTCTTTTTGTGACATTGGCCCTTTTACTAGGAAAAATTGACAAAAAAAAACAATATTATTTAGCAACTGTTTGTTATGTTACTACAAATATTATTGAATTTAGAGGATATATGTATATATCTGATAATTTATAACATATATATCTAATAACATATTGTATAAAATTGCTAAAAAAAATACAAATAAGAGTGTTATATTCGGCTGTGCCGAATCTTGTAAACCCACCATCAAGTTGTACGAGAGTGCAGCTAATTCAAAATGTTGACCAAATGTGGTATTGTTGGTAATATATTTGGACTAAATTCGGTTGCAGTGGTATAGTTACTATAGTTCAACATTTAAAAGTATCTAAGTGGTTTCCCAAGTATTTACCTTGGACAAAATGCTGTTCCATAACCGAATATATCGGGTGGTTAAATTTCAAGGGCCGATGTTGATTTTGAATAAAACACAAACTATTTAGTAAATTATTTTAATTTTATTTTATTATTATATATTGCTATTACTCAATTATGTATGGATCAAAATATCGGCCTAATGGGCGCCGCGAACACGTCGGCACACCTCCATCCGATGGTCCAAATTTTCGATGACCCTGAGGCATAATGGTGGTTCTATGTCGTTAATGTGCCGAATTATCTCATCCTTTAGCTCTTGAATTGTTGCTGGCCTATCGACGTACTCCTTTTCTTTCAAATAACCCCAAAGAAAGAAGTCCAACGGTGTCAAATGACATGATCTTGGTGGCCAATTGACATCGCCATTACATGAGATAACACGGCCATTGAATTTGTTGCGCAAAAGAGCCATTGTATCGTTAGCTGTGTAACAAGTGGCACCGTCCTGCTGAAACCACATATCGTCCACATCCACATCTTCCAATTCGGGCCATAAAAAGTTCGTTATCATCTCAAGATAGCGAACACCATTCATAGTAACTGCCTGACCGGCCTCATTTTGAAAAAAAATTAGGCCCGATGATGCCACCAGCCCATAAACCGCACCAAACAGTCACTCTTTGTGGGTGCATTGGTTTTTCGACAATCACTTTTGTATTCTCATTCGCTTAAATGCGGCAATTCTGTTTATTGACGAATCCACTGATGTGAAAATGTGCCTCATCACTGAAGATGATTTTCTTCGAAAATTGATCATCCACTGTTGCCATTTCTTGCCACCATTCTGCCCATTCACGACGTTTGGAATGGTCAAGAGGCTTTAGTTCTTAAGCCATTTGCACCTTGTTAGCGTGTAAATGCAACTCTTTATGCATAATGTTCATCAACGACGAGCGTGAAAGGTGCAATTGTTGGGCACGACGACGAGTTGAGGTGGACGGCTCTTTAGCCACACTATCGCGAACAGCAGCAATATTTTCTGCAGTACGAGCTGTACGAGCATGCACTGGTATTCTCACATCTTCCACAGACCCGGTTTGCTCGAATTTTTCCACGATTTTTGCGATTGTACGCACATTTGGACGATCAAATTGACCAAAAAAATAACGAAGTGCACGATATGCATTTTGATTTGAACGCCCATTTTCATAATAATTCTGGATAACTTTAGCACGTTGCTGGATTGTGTATCTTTCCATGGTTCAAATTGAGTAAGTCTGAAATAGAGAAATGTCAAATAAAATTCGGAAAAAAGCTTGGCGTTTAGATGTGGTTTACATTTAACATCGGCCCTTACAATTTAACCACCCTTTAGTATTACATTAATAAGCTGTTTCGTTGTGCCATAAACATATTGATAGCAACACGGCAGGTTCATATGTTTTGTTAGGAGTTCCTAATGCATCTACCGTGTATAAAGTCTGGACCTAACATTGATTGATATCTATCTTTTTGATTGTAGATATAAAGAGGGGATGTTATATATGTAAGAACTATAGCCAAATGTTAACCGATTGTTACAAAATTTAATATACTGGCTGGTATTAATATAAAGTTTATTTGTGCAAAATCTAGTGGCCATAGCTGACATAGTTTATAATTTAATAGCTTTTAACTGGCGTTTGTGGCATATTAGTGGATACCGGGAACGGTTTTTATATGAAAGCTATGGTCAAAAATGGACCGATTCCTATAAAATTTGACATACTGACTGAAAGTTGCATAAAACTTCTGTGTTCTAAATTTAGAAGTCATAGATTTTAAAATTTTATTCAATTTATCAGCATAAATGTGATTCCCGGGGTAGGGTTATATGGGAGCTCTAACTAAATGTGAACCGATTTTACCCATTTTCAGCACACATTTTTTATAACATATCGAAAATACTTTTCTTTACTTTACTTTCGTTTAGGCGTTATCGTGTTTTCAACAGACAGACGGACATCGCTTAATCGTCTTAGATTAGATTAGATTAGATAGGAGGACCTCACAGAAAACTGTAAGATTTTGCACAAGACCATAGGTGTTGATCCATAGTGCGTCCTCGATTAATCCTTATACTCTCCTTGGGTCAATTTGACCCAATTTTGTTTTTCAAACGCAAAATTTTCCCCTTAAATAATTAAATATGAACTTGAAACTTATCCATTACAGGGACGAAAATTATGTTTTTATAAGAAAATAATAAAATTAAAAATTTTCCTCCCCCCTCCACATTTCAAAACACGATTTACACACATTAAATACCCGTTGGGTCAATATGACCCAACAAGCGATATTTCAAGCATAATTACACTTTATAATTTTTTTTCCTATTGAACATAATTGAATCGAGTTCACCTTCATTCAGAATCATCTATCAATAATTTGTTCAGTCAAATAATCAATAAAATCGCTTTTATTGAACATTTTTCCATTCATGGGCACGTGACGCTATTTTCGCAATTTGTTTGTTTTCAGATGATATGTTCCAAACAAAAATAAATATGTTGTCCTCTTAAGTTCTCTTCATCATTCAGCCGACGTAAGAGATGATGAACAAAAAAAACTAAAATAATACATCATTGCATCCAAACTAAAGATTTAGTTCATGCACTTGACCAACTTGTTGCTAATCACACATGTAAGCGCGAGACTAAACGATGGCCAGTTGCATTATTTTCAAACATGATAGTTGTATCAGCATATAGCACCTACGTCACATGGACTTAAATGAATCCTGACTGGGGTTTTAATAAAAACTTCAGAAGCAAGCTTTATTTAGTAGAACTTGCAGATCAATGAGCTAACAAATGAGCATATTTGGCGAAGAATATTTCCAAGGCGTTTGATATAGTGTGGCACGGAGCACTTCTATCAAAACTTATTGCCTTTGGTATCGGTAATGACTTCTCTCGGTTTATATTGAGCTTCCTCAGAGATCGCTCTATACGAGTTATTATAGAATTCAAGGTTAATTCAGAGCTACCGCAAGCTCTGTTCGTTCTCCAACTCTGTAAATGTCCTTGAACACCAAACTTCCAATCCTATCTACTCTTTTGCAGAAGATAGCAATATTTGCCATTCATATTCATTTAATCGTAGTCCAAGCTTTCTTGAGGTTGGCGCTATGAGACAAAGCATGAATTAATTATTAAATTGATATTTGGAAACAATTTCAGAATGGGGTCGTGCGAATAGATGTTGTATGCTTATGCATAAACGCGCGGGAAACCAAGTTTCTTCATCAATGTGATGTCCGTTCGACAAAATATATCTTTCAAGTGTCGAAAGAAGCATTCAAGTGCCTCCTTTTTCTAAAACGGTGCAAGAGATACTTCACTCCATCTGATCTCCTTACTATTTACACCACCTCATGTATGTGCCGGAACTTCAAAGTCTATTTTGGAGCTTATCGACCGAGTGTACGAAATGGCGAAAGTGCTCATCAGTGGGTTATCTAACTCTATTGATTTACAGGAGCACCATCGCAATTTGAGTTGTGTCACACTGTTCTATTGTTAATACTTTGGAAATCAGAGAACTCGTTTCCGAAACTCGGACTTTTTTACGCAATACACGTAATTCTGTTAGAGCTCATTCCTTTGTGGTCGATTGGCCGGTAGACCGAACAACACGCTATATTTAGCCGTATAGTTCGTATATTGAATTCACTCCCCGCAGAAGTTTTCCCTGCCAGTTCAGTATAGGTAAATTTAAAGCCATAAAGACTACTCCATCTATCCTCCCTCCCATAACCTATTTTCCTACTTCCAACACAATGCATTGGATAAGTAGGGGCAGGGGATGACCTGTGCTGGTTCTAAATTAAAAAAATCCCATGTTAAATATCCAATTTTGTTAATATTTCATTGTTGGGTCATATTGACCCAAAGGGTAATATAAAGGGCACAAATCCAAGGAAAGTAGAAGGGTTAAGAAGCTTCATTTCGAGAAGCATTACCAACATTTAGCACATTTTGTTTTCCTCCTTTATCAGTTCACATAAAGCTTCGACAATTTGATATATTTTATCATCTTTAGAGGATGCACGTTCCTTAGATCTTTTAGATTCTGAAAAAAGTAAGAATCAAAACATTTAAATCGATTGTTAGATAGTGCAACACATTGACAAAGGAAGTGGTATGTATCTTCTTCTTCTTCGTTGCACCATCTACACATATCGTCATTTCTTAAGCGTATTTTTTTCAAGAATTACCTTAAGTTATTATGTCCAGTTATGATACCTAAATATATCCTTAAATCATTTTTATCCATATTTAATATAGTTTTTTGTGTGTTAATATCTCTTGTCTGCCATAGAGCTTTCGTTTGAGTACATTGCGTTAAGTTATTCCACAACACATTTGATTCAGTTATTCCACAACACATTTGATTCTGATAAATTGAGCAGAGCCCAGGGTAAACCTCCACATATGCTGCATTTCCATTCAAGTCTGCTCCATTGCGTGCCAATTCATCTGCTTTCTCATTGCCCAGTATATTATTATGGCCAGGTACCCAGCACAGTTTTAAGAAGTGTTGTTTGTTGAGAGCCTGTAGCTCTCTGCGACAATAGTTCCATATATCCTACCTAATAGTTCTATTGCATATTGCTTTGATTGCTGCTTGACTATCTATGTAAATTGTGATATCGCTTTTGAATATCGGCATAATAGATATCATACGAGCTGCTTCCAATACAGCAAATATCTCTGCTTGGAAGATGCTGCAATCAGTATTTAAACTAAAACTACTACTTATTCCTAGTTTTTCACAAAAAATTCCACTACCAGTACCTTGTTCCTTCTTTGAACCATCAGTGTAAATCTCTATACCCAGTGAATTATGGTTTCTAACATTCCAACTTTCTCTTGAAGGTATAACAGCCCTAATCTAATCGTCTTAGAATTTCAAATTCTAGTAGATGCTCGGTAAATTTTACTTGTAATTTTAACGAAAAACAAGTAAGAGTGTTATATTCGGCTGTGACGAATCTTATATACCCACCATCAAGTTGTGTTTAATTTAGAAACATATCTCATATATCTACAAGAGTGCAGCTAATTCAAAATCTAGACCAAAACTGAAAAAATCGCTAAGCTAATTGGTATTGTAGGTAAAACCTTTGGACTAAATTCGGTTGCCGTAGCTTTATAGTTCAACATTTAAAAATATTTTAGTGGTTTCGCCAGTATTTACTTTGATCAAAATTCGGTTCATAACCGGGTATAGTTTTACATTAATAAGTTGTTAAATACTTTTCGTTGTGATTAATATGTAGTTAGGCTAAACACGTTAATAGTAATACGGCAGGTCCATATATTTCGTTAGGAGTTCCTAATGCATTCATCATATATAAAGTCTGGGCTGAACATTGATTGATGCCTATCTAATTTCATAGGTGCAATCTTAATATAATGAATGTACCTCCAAATCTTTTTGATTGTAGATATAAAAAAAGAGGATGTTATATATATAAGAATTATAGCCAAATGTTGTCCGATTGTAACAAAATTTTACACACTGGCTGGTAAATATAAAGAGCTTATTCTTGCAAAATTTAGTGGCCATAGCTCTCATAGTTTTCAATTTAATAGCTTTTAACTGGCCTTCGCTAAAATTTTTGGTTTCCGTGAGTGTTTTTTATATGAAAGCTAAAGTCAAATATGGACTGATTCCTATAAAATTTGATAAACTGATCAAAAATTGCATAAAACTTCCCTATTTTAAATCTATTCGTCATAGCTATTACAATTGTATTCAATTTATATATGGGAGCTCTAACTAAATTTGAACCGATTTTGTCCATTTTCAACACACATCTTTTTCAAGATATCCAAAATACTTTTGTAAAATTTTGTCCCTCTAGCTCTTTTCGTTAAGGCGCTATCGTGCTTTTATCTGACGGACAGACGGACATAAACAACCTTTTTTTTATATATTTTTGTATTTCCATTAGTTTTTTATATGGGAGCTATGATCAAATGGTAACTGATTGTGACAAAATTTTGCACACTGGCTGGCATTGACAAAAAACTTCCTTGTGCTTAATTTAATCTTAATAGCTCTTGTAGTTAAGGAGCTTTCCCGATTTTATCTGACGGACAAACGGACATAAATCCCCTTTTCTTTTTGAATTTTTGTGTTTTCGTAAGTTTTTTATATGGGAGCTGGTCAAGTGGTGACCGATTGCACACTGGATGGCATTGATATAGGACTTCCTTGTGCCAAATTTAGTGGTTATATTTGTTATACTTTTAGATTTATTGGCATTTAAGTGTATTTTAGTTGAAATTTTGACTGTTTTTGTAAGTTTTTTGTATGGGAGCTATGGCTAAATGTAAACCGATTTCGATTAAATTTTATATGCTGCCTAGTGCTTATGTAAAACTTCTAGATACCAAATTTTGTCATCATAACTGTTATAATTTGTCATTTATTAGCAAATAAGCGATTAGCCTAGACGAGGTTATACGGGAGCTATGGTCAAATGCTAACTGATTTTGCCCAATTTCAATACCAAAATTTTCTCATAGATGAAAAAAGTTTTTGCTATGTTTCAGTTAGCTAGCTCCTTTCGTTTAGACGTTATCGTGATTTCAATAGACAGACAGACAGACAGACAGACAGACGGACAGACAGACGGACGGACATAGCTCAATCGTCTTAGAATTCATAAGGATTCAGAATATATATCGTTTTTGATTTTTGAGCCAATATTAAGGAAATTACAAACGGAATGACAATCTCAATATAAATCTTATTGCTTAGTTTATGGAAAATCTATTCTAAAGGGTTTTTTTATTTTTTTACGAGATTAACCCTTTCTTCACCGTGGTCAAAAGTCAAAATTTGGATTTCCTTAAAATTTTCATAGCAAGATTATGAAATATCAAGTATTAATTAGAGAATTTTAATAAAAAGAGCATGAAAATAATTGTTTTTGGCAAGATTAACATCCTATCCCATGGTTAGGTTAGGTTAGGTTGAAAAGGTGATGCCAGGGAAGTGGCATCTTCACTCGGAGACCTTCTGGTCCATTGTGATCCTTTCTGAAATTAAAAGAAATGATAGCGGAAAAAGAAAGAGGGAAGAGAGTGAAGAGAGATGAGTTCTAAAAGGTGTTAGGAGATGGAGAATAGAGTGAGGAAGAGAAGTGCTGCAAGGAACACTAATTGTGGGGAAAGAGACCCTTTTATCTAAGCCAACTGAGTCCGAGTATGAACCCGACAACGTCAGTCAGCTCGCACTGCTGTATGTCGCCCAGTTCATCAAGAAATCTGTTACCTTTGAGGGCAGCCTGACTATCGACGTAGATGGTCACCTCGCTACGTCGATAGTCAGGCTGCCCTCAAAGCCCTAGAAGGATGTAGCATCACCTCAAAACTAGTAAAGTCTTGTAGATTAGCTGTCATTAGCCTATCTAATACTTATAGGGTAAGACTCTGCTGGGTTCCTGGTCATTGCGATATCGAAGGCAATGAAACTGCTGACGAAGTCGCTAGACTTGGCTCGAGTCAGGAACTGTTGTCCGCGGTGACAGAGATAGCCCCACCTATTTGTCACCTTTTTATGGGCATCAAGTCCTGGATCCTATCCCATGATATCGAACGTTTTCAATCGTTCGCATTCTCTACGAAAAACAGCTGATTTGCGTCCCACTAAAAGTTTTCAGTACGACAAGTCGAACGAAAATGAGTGCGAACGATAACGTAAATACTTTAGTATAAAACTGCGTCCCATTATGTCATTTATCTGCCAGCTGCACGAAAACATATGTCAAAATCACTCACACATGTCTTAGCTTTCGTTTTCATCCAAAAAAGCGTAAAAAACTTAATTATTTAAAAAAACTTTATTTATTTTATTGAAAAAAATTTAAAAACATAATTTTAACATTTTACACAAGAATAGGCTTCAGAGATTCGTACAAATTGTATTAAAAAAATATTTTGGAAAAATTTTATTTACCTTAAATGCACAATGTTGTACATTAATAGTCAGATTTACAAATTTCAGCGCTTTTTTTCTTAAATTGATGATAAATTTGTCGAACTGTCGATTAGGCAACATTGAAGTTTGACAATTTTCAAATATATTACGTTTCAAAACGTAAAGCCAGAAGAACGATAAGTCGAAATATAATCGGACGCTTATTCGAACGAAAATGGGTGACTTACTTTCGTGTGCATAATCTTTCGTTCGACATCGTGGCACAGGCTGTAAGTGTTCTTTAGTTTTCAAGGACATGAATTTTCAGGGGAAAAAATGGAACAACTCCAAACTATTTTATGGATGTTTTTTTTTTTGACTATTGGAAATACAGCTGTGTTAGTTTTCTTTAATATTCCATTATAGTTTCTTGTAAAAATGGCTTAAATTTCTCAAAAATAAAAAATAACCCATTTTTCACCATACAAATGGGCTCTAAAACTTTGGACCCAATGCGCGCCCATAGAACGTTGTCCGATTTCGCTAAAAATTTCATAACTAAGCTTTGAGACCTATTGTTACAATATTCCGTTGAAAAGGTTATAAAATTCGAAAAAAACATTTTCTTTCATACAAAAAATTGTCACCCTAAGCAACAGTTAAATTGTCTACTTACACATTTCTCTACACACAATATCTTACAGACTTTCTCGAAAGACAAAATTTTATTACGTTTCCATTTTCTAAGTCTATTTATTTTTTAATTTATTACCATTTTACGTTTTAATGACATACAAAATAAACATTTTCAGGAAACTCAATGCGAAGTACAATAAAATTAGTTCTGACCCTAAGAAGCGAAACATTTAAATTACATTAACTGATTCATAATGAATTTCAAGAGTTATGAATAACACAGGTCAACAGCAAAAATGTGCTCGAGTAACCACTATATACATTTGATGTATTATGGCTACCTTAGTACAAAAATGGTAAAATTTTTAAATTCTATGGCAAGATTTTTTTTTTAAATTTTTTTTTTAAATTGCAATTTTTTTTAGACGTTTCTTCAAATAATTAATGATAACTCAAAAACTACTAGTCCGATATTATTAAAATAAAATCAGAAAAATTAAGATTTACATAGCCTTTGATGCGTCTATATATCGCGTTTAAATCGGATCAATAATAGCGGAGTTATAATAAAAAACTTAAGAAAAAAATATATTTTTTACATAAAAATGGCAAAAATTTTCGTTTTAAAAAAATCATGAAAAATCGAAAACGCCAAAAAACTTTAGATTTATTATTTTATCGCATAGCGACATATAATAGCAACAAAATGATATATCGACCACAAAAATCGATTGATATTTTTCGAATTTATTCACAATTTAGTGAATTCGCTCATTTTCACAAAATTTTAGTTTTTTGCTTGACATACGCATTATACGGGTTTTCAAATGTATGAAAAAATAAATTTTCCAATTTCAATGGGTACATGTCGGATTATTGTGAGATTTGGTGAGAAACTTCCACCCACAAAATTTTAGTCGAATTTGACAACGTTAACACGTAGCGCATAGGCCCCAAATCTGAAAAATAGCGTTAAAATCGAAAAAATTTTACAAATTTTCAGTTTTTGCAAAATTATAGCTATTTATTCCCCCTTTTGCAAAAAAGTGGATTCTAGTTTTTAGTGCAAAGGCAATGATTTTTCCAATAAGCTACATGCCTTTAAAATTGGTTAAACAGTTTTCGAGTTATTACAATTTTCACTGACCATTACATGTCCTTAAGGACTTGCCGAAGAAAATTTACAAAAACATTTTACTTAGCTTAAAATTTTTTATTTTTTTTTCTTTTTTAACTAACAACTTTTAACTTTCAACTAACAGTATTGAAGGCTGAGAGCAGGAATATTTGACGGCCAACAAATTCGCTAATTGGTCAAAGATACCGATTTTCTCCGTTCAATGTCAGAAATTGAGAAAAATGCGTGGGATTCGTTTGTATAGGTTATTCAACATTTCTTAGGAAATAACAAGGATGATGATTATGTTGCGCACGTTGAAGAGACGTTTACTCACTTCCAGAATCTTAAATGCAACATGAGCATCAAGTTACATTACCTTCACAGTCACTTAGATCATTTTCCTAAAAATCTAGGAGACTTAAGTGAGGAACAAGGCGAGCGATTTCATCAAGATATTCGGACAATGGAGGAAAGATAACAAGGTCGCTGGGATGCACACATGATTTGCCAGAGTATTCAGAGCAACACTTCGTTATTCAATAATAGAAAATGTCATAAAAGAAAATTCCAAAGTTTGTAGTTTATAATATTTATTTATTTATTTCCTTATTTTATATGTTGTAATAAATTTAAATAATAAAATATAAAATAAAAGAAAATACATTGGTCAATTGCCTTCGGCAAGTCCTCAAGGACATGTAATGGCCAGTGCAAATTGTATTAACTCGAAAACTGTTTAACCGATTTTAAAGATATGTAGCTTATTGGAAATCTCATTGTGTTTGCCCTAAGGACCAGGATCCACTTTTTTGCAAAAGGAGGAATAAATAGCTTTAATTTTATAAAAACAGAAAATTTGACAATTTTTTTCGATTTAAACGCTATTTTTCAGATTTGGGGCCTATGCGCTACGTGTTAACGTTGTCCAATTCGACTAAAATTTTGTGGGTGGAAGTTTCTCACCAAATCTCACAATAATCCGACATGCACCCCTTGAAATTGGAAATTTTATTTTTTTCATACATATGAAAACTAAAATTTTGTGAAAATGAGCGAATTCACTAAATTGTGAATAAATTCGAAAAAAAATCAATCGATGTTTATGGTCGATATCTCATTTTGTTGCTATTATATGTCGCTATGCGATAAAATAATAAATCTGGAAGTTTTTTGGCGTTTTCGATTTTTCATGATTTTTTTAAAACGAAAATTTTTGCCATTTTTATGTAAAAAATATTTTTTTTTCTTAAGTTTTTTATTATAACTCCGATACTATTGATCCGATTGGAACGCGATATGTAGACGAATTGTAGGCTATATAAATCTTAATTTTTCTGATTTTATGTTAATAATATCGGACTAGTAGTTTTTGAGTTATCATTAATTATTTGAAGAAACGTGTAAAAAAATTGCAATTTTAAAAAAACATTTAAAAAAAATCTTGCCATAGAATTTAAAAATTTTACCATTTTTGTACAAAGGTAGTCATGATACAAAATTGTGTAGTGGTTTTAAGAGCACATGAAATTTTTTTTATTTTGTTGTGCTGTGTAATTAATATTAGTGATGACAGTTGAAAGTAATTTAGCACTTTACGCCCTTAAATTAATGGTTTTTAATAGTCAACAAATTTCATTCAGAAGTGGCGATTTTTGGCAAGGAAGAATTAGAGGCATTACTCCATTAAGGGAGTAAGAGGTACTCAAGCAAAAATTAGAAAAATTTTGCTCGAATACAGCAGAAAATTGAGCAGTTTTAAAAAACATTTGGGGTTGCCAGAAACGCTGAATGAAAGCTACAAGAATAAAATATATCCTTAACTAATGGTGTTTAGACCCATAGGAACAAGCCAGCATTAGTTGATGCACTGAAAAGCCATTGAATACTGGCTTATATGTTGAAAAAATTATGCTTTAATTGGGCTCAGTGTATGAACCATTTTTGGTGATGAAGTGGATGTTGGATACCAAGCAACTGTAAGTAAGCCCAGAATTATCTTGGTACAACCTTCATCTCGGCTGTAGACACTGACCTCCTCATAGTATCACCTAGATAACTACGTTAAAATCCGTTAAAGTAGCGAGTTAATTTGTGCCGCAAGTTTTCTTATAAGAACGATACAAATATGGGTTGGGATTCAGATTAGTAACCCACCCCTGGAAAAAAATATCTACTATGAAAAAGTAATAAGGAAGAATGTTGACACCATAGTCGTCACGAAACGAAACAAGTAGGAGTGTTATATTCAACTTTGTCGAATTTAGATACCCTTCACCAATGGTGTTTTAATGTTATGAAATGGTTGATGGATTTGCTGATCAGTTCAAGGTCGTTGCAATTATCAAAGCTTTTTAAGTGTAGATATATTCTGATGTTTTTAAGACCGATATATAAACTATATCGCTATAAATAAATTTTTATGCCCTTCAACAATAGGTGAAAGGGTATTATAAGTTTGTGATTCCGTTTGTAATTTATGTATTAGTGATCGTAGACCCCATAAAAATTATACCGATCGACTCAGAATCGGGAGGAGAATCGATTAAGCGATGTCTGTCTGTCTGTCTTTCTGTCTGTTCGTCCGTCTGTCTGTTCATCCGTCTGTCTGTCTGTTGAAATCAAGTTTCTGAAGCCGATGGAGGATGGACCTATTTATATTATATATCAGATTTTAGGAAGTTCTCCTGCAATGAACGCTGTTAAATTTCATTAAAATCGGTTTATAAACACCGAAAATATCAAAAAATACCAAAAATTAGACGAAAATTTTAAAGGAAATTTTTTAAAGGAAATGGTTCCCCAAAGCACTCTGTAAAATCTTATCCAAATCGGTCCATAAACAACTGAGATATCGCCAAAACACTAAATTTGATGTATCGCAAACATTTGAGAATGTATTATATATCAAATTATAGGTAATCTTCCTAGGAAGAACAAAAATGCAGCTAAGTACATGATTTGCGTTCAAAACCTACATATTGTATGTATGTACCTCACATCTCAACGAAGATTTAAATTTTTTAATTGTAATTGGGAGAAATCCGTTCACGTTTGACAATTGCTCCCGTATAACTTCGCCTAAGGCAATCTCTTAGTAGCAAATAAATGTAAAATAATAATAGATACGATGATGACATTTAGTATAAAGACGTTGTACAATCTCGTTATTTAGCGCCATAGCGCCTAAAATAAACTTTCTAGAAGGACAACATTTGACAAAAGTATTTTCGATCCCTTGAAAAGTTCGGTATTGAAAATGAAATGAAACTCGGTTCACATTTAGTGAAATCTCCCATATAACCCCAACTGGGAATCACTTTAATGCTGATAAATTAAATCACATTATAATTGCACAAAGAACTAGAGCAAAACTTTTCATACGTCCATCGGACAGATGGGAAGAAAAATACATCCCAAATATTATTGATGAAGTATTCATCTTAATTAGTTAACTAACTTCAAATTAATAAGTAAATCTTCAATAACTTTTCCGACAAAACTGATGTATCTAAAACTAAGAGTGTATACCCTTTAATTAATTAAGGCTTGTATACATTGACAAAACAATCATTGTTAAAGCTTTGATCTAAATCGGTCCGCTAACTTCAGAGTTTTATATAACTAATTAAGAACTTTTGCTAGTAGGATGATACGTACGTTTTTGGGTTGCATGTCAGAATACTTAATCTACATCAAATCGATGTACTTTTGCAAATCTAAGGGCATCTACATTTAGAAGCATCTTTTCTGCATGGTTTGTCTGGTCTATCGAACTTTATTAAATGTTCGTAAAATAGACACATATATCGAAGCTACTGGCTGGCTTAAGTAAGCATTCTCTACTTGTAGTCTAGTAATCATTATCTTTTACAAAGGGACCACTTTAGAACCCAAGTGACGTTGCCTTCGACATCTGGCACCTGCCCAACCTAACCTTTGGGTCCATAACTATTCTAGATGATAACGCCATCGAAAAGCTTTTTGTTTTCCGACTCTTAATTTTAAAGACTCTTTGCATATAATACTAGTATATCCAAACATTACTAGGAATTACATTTAGTATGAACAAAAGAAAATGAATATACATATCAAGAATTTGTGTGGGGCTCAACTAAGTCAGTAATCAGAAACTATATAATTATCAATAAATTCTTACGATTTTGTACTTTACTTTTGGAACACCATTGCTCTTACTTGTTTTTTAATTACCTTGTCTTATATTGCATACATTTATTACATATAAGTATATATAGTTTGTGATTCGTGAACTCAGAAAACGTAAGACTTTATCTTAACTTAATAAACCGTTGAGTCCCTTTTCAATAATATTTGGTAAATATTGTTCCTTCTTTATATACATATGATTGAATTCATTAATTACGTATGACAGTTATAAAAAAAATTCTTGGTTAGTTATCTAAAACTCTAAGCGGACCGATTTAGAAATAACCTTTGGTCAATGTATACAAGCCTTATAATGTTAGAATATACGGAATTAATGAGATATAAAACTTTCGAATGGATATCAGACCGATACTAGAAAAACTTGGTTACTAACGCAAAATATCTATAACGGAAAAGTACTTAAATAGTTATAACTTTAAAGTTATTGGACTTATTAATATGAATACGTAAACGATAACATTTGAGAAGTATTATTCTAGCCTTAGTATCCAAACTATATTTCATACATGCATTTTTAATCTGCATGTATATATCAGAACTATATTAAAAAGTTAGTGGTTAACCAAGTCCATCTTCTAAGTAAGTAGAGCGATTCTTCCTGAACAATATTTGAAAGTTATCTTTTATCGAACCATTTCAGAGTTTATTAGGTTAAGATGTATGTGCAACATAAATTTTTTAAAAGATTTAAGGCTGTCAATTTAAGTAAATTATGTGTAAAGCCTAGAAAGATAATCCTCACGGATATACAACAATTCAGTACAAAAATTGACAAAAGTTCTATCGTATTTTGTTAAAAAATGTTTTTATGATGTAATAGTTTCACAATGTTCGAATGTCAGACCACAAATTTATGTCATATGCAGTTTGTGGAGTTCCCGGAGGAATTACTGACATGATATTATCTATCAGGTCTTGGAATTAAAATAAAGTACCTGGGGGACCGAGCTTTGCTCGGAGCTTTATGATAAATATTTCGAGGCAACTTTTAAAGTTTTCATATATTTTATTTTATAAAGTACTAACCAAATAAAATAAATTTAGAGACGGTACAGAAATATTCTATTATTTTTGAATCATTTTATTTATTTTGTCCTATCAACACATGATCAAATACATAGTTTAATATGAATAAACCTCCTTCGACTCCTTCGACTCATGCACAAAAACTTTTCTAAAGACCATTGTCTGATAAAATGAACAGTTTACGATTTAATTCATTTTGAGTAATTTTTTGTGGCGCCACCTATCGAGAATTGTTCATACCAACTAAGAACCTTCGTCGACTCATGTGCAGCAACTTTGCTAAAGATTATAGCATGATCAAATGCACAGCTTACAATTTAATTTAATTTGAGTAATTTTCAATGGCGCCACCTGTCGGATAGTGATACCAACAACTTTAGCTAAAGATCATTGCATGAGCATAACATCCCAGCAAAACTTTGGTAATGGCAAGTACTCTGATAACTGGTTACCTTGTAACGACTACAACATACCATCCGAATAAATAATAAGTTATTACAGAAGTACTTATTTGTAATTAAGATGGTAATTTAAACTGAATGGCCCCGGTTCAAATCCCACCAAGGGCAACAATTTTTTTTAGTTTTTTTTTTTATTAAAAGAGTCTTTTTAAATGATTTTTGAATTTTAAGAACTTAAATATTATCTTTTGTAAAAAAAAAATTGTAAAACTAACTCACGTTAATGAAAAAATACCATCATGAGTCAATTTTGATTATGTAGGGGATGTTGAATACCAAACACGATTCTAATTGGTCTTAACTTGGTAAGCCCAACTTATCTGGGTCATCCTTCATCTCAACTATGGACACACACCTCCTCATGGTATCACCCTGGGAGCTAGTTTAACACCCATTAATATTGTGAGTTAACATGTTCCGTGAGTTGTCCCATAAGATCGATAAAAATGGGTTAGGATTACGGGCTAGTAACCCTCTCTTGAAAAAAAAATACAATGAAGAGGATAAAATTAGAATTGAAATGTCCCACTACCTAATATTAGAGGAGGATGTCCGAAACTTCGATAGAAAGATCAAGTAGAGGAACATTTTTCAAAGCTTGGCCTATAAAATTGGAGAATATTCGCACAAGATCGAAATCCATGGAATTCTAAAATATGCTCGGACTTTGACCTTAACAGGTTGTAACATTTAAGTAAGTAAGAGTTGATCTTATGAAAAAACTTATACAAAAAAGAAGATTTAAATTGTTTAAGTTTTAAAATAATTTTAAAAAAGTTTTAAAATAATTACAAAAAATCGTATAAAAATATTTTTCCAAAAATTACAACAAAGCAAAAAAAAAGCAGGGAAAAACAAAGTTATTTTCACATGATTTTGGATCTAAAAATAAAAATTGTTTATATTAATTATAAGCTGCTAAGTTTTCAACATATGAAGTAGATCAGTGGAAGAGTCTCTGCCTAGCAGTCGGAGGGTCTGGGTTCGAGCCCCCATGGGATCATAAAAAAATTTTGTATTTCGTTTAAAAATATATGTTTTTAATAAAACAACAACAAAAAAATTGTTGCTGTTGTTGTTGTTGCTTTCAAATTGCTTACTTAAGTCATTACTTTTCTGCAATTGGTAAGTACTTGCCTCCAATGACATCCCCATGTTAATGTAATGACTTAAACAGCGAATGAGTAAGTAGTTCGTGTTCAATAGTTTAAGTGTTTAACTCATTATTTGGTAATGAAAAGTTTTACTGGGATGGTTAAATGCATAGTTTACTTTTCTATTAAGGACATACAGACAGAAAAACATTTATTTGTTAAAAAGTTATAACTTTACCAATTTCTTCCCCTTTTATCCCTTAATTTCTACAAAGTTACATATGCATATTTGGTACCAATTGAATTTGGTACTTTTTATAAAAACGCAGTTAACATATTGTTCCTATTCATATTACTTCATGAGGTGATAAGATATTATTTTACCCCTTTTTACCCTTTTCCCCCCGAAATCAAAAAAGTACCAAATACATGTTCAATATCTTATTTATTGATTACATTTATTGATTGCATTACAAAATTCTTTTCTATACTGTTTGCTTCAAAAGATAAGAGTGGCTTAAAAATGGTACCAAAAAAACTATTTTCACCCTTTTCTACCCCCTATCGGGCATAGATTGAAAAAAGTACCATACACCTGTCCGCCTATTTTAACAGCTTTCAAAACTTGTATGCCTATTACTTTAGTAGATATAGCATTTTCGACTTTTTCCCCTTTTTACCCGTTTTTACTCTCTTAGAGGCAAAGGTTCGAAAAGTTCCTTCTTACTCGACCTATACATCAAAAACAGGTAGCCACTGTCCAAATTTTATCAACATCGTTAGAACCGTTTTCGAGATAGCCATATATATATATATATATATATTTTCGAGATAGCCATATATATATATATATATATATATATATATATGGCTATCTCGAAAACGGTTCTAACGATGTTGATAAAGTTTGGACAGTGGCTACCTGTTTTTGATGTATAGGTCGAGTAAGATATATATATATATATATACAATTTAATATACTGGCTGGTATTAATATAAAGTTTATTTGTGCAAAATTTAGTGGCCATAGCTGACACAGTTTATAATTTAATAGCTTTTAACTGGCGTTTGTGGCATTTTAGTGGTTACGGGGAGCGGTTTTTATATGAAAGTTATGGTCAAAAATGGACCGATTCCTATAAAATTTAACATACTGACTGAAAGTTGCATAAAACTTCTCTGTTCGAAATTTAGTTATCATATATTTTGCAATTTTATTCAATTTATCAACATAAATGTGATTCCCGGGGCAGGGTTATATGGGAGCTATAACTAAATGTGAGCCGGCCCATTACATTACCCATTTTCAGCACACAATTTATATAACATATCGAGAATACATTTGCTAAATTTTGTCTCTCTAGCTCTTGCAGTTAAGGAACTATCGCGCTTTTCTCTGACGGAAAGACGGACATAAACCGTGTTTTCTTTTTGTATTTTTGTGTTTCTATGTTTTCGAGCTATGGTCAAATAGTAACCGATTGTAACAAAATTTTGCACACTGGCTGGCATTAAGATAGGACTTCTTTTTGTAAAATTTTGTTGCTGTAGCCCTTTTCGATTAGGCGCTATAGCGCTTTTATCTGACGGACAGACGGACATAAGCTGTGTTTTCTTTTTGTATTTTTGTGTTTCCGTTAGTTTTTTATATGGGAGCTATGGTCAAATGGTGACCGATTGTGACAAAATTCACACTCGTTGGCATTGATATAAGACCTCCTCGTACTAAATTTAGTGATTATATCTGTTATAATTTTAGATTTATTGGCATTTAGGTGTATTTTAGGTGAAATTTTGGCTGTTTCCGTAAGTTTTTTGTATGGGAGCTATGACTAAGTATGTACCGATTTTGATGAAATTTCATGTGCTGTTTAGGGCTTATGCAAAACTTCTAGATACCAAATTTTGTCATCATAGCTGTTATAATTTGTCATTTATTAGCAAATAAGCGATTAGTCTAGACGAGGTTATACGGAAGCTATGGTCAAATGTTAACCGATTTTGCCCAATTTCAATACCAAAATTTTCTCATAGATGACAAATGTTTCTACTAAGTTTCAGTGAGCTAGCTCCTTTCGCTTAGGCGTTATCGTGATTTCAACAGACAGACGGACAGACAGACAGACAGACAGACAGACAGACGGACAGATAGACAGACAGACAGACAGACAGACAGACAGACAGACAGACAGACAGACAGACAGACAGACAGACAGACAACCGGATATGGGATATTTATCAGTTCAAAATTATTTTCATCTTTTTTCATCCGATGAAAAAAAAAAATTTTGATAGAAAATATTTAAATTTTATTTCTGTATTTGTCCTGGTTTCATTCATCATAATGTTCTTGCATATATTAGGCAACTCCAAAATCCTTGCGCCAGCAGGGGGATTTCTCGCATTATTACCCCTTGGAGTAGTATATTCTGTAATGTTGTTTCTTTCCATGCTTAAAACACGTTTGTATAGCGAGGCGCTCAATCGGAAAGTGACGCCCGCTTTCAGCCACAACTAATATGTTGAACAGACGCTGCATTTTCGTACTTTACCAAGTACAATTATCTTAGACCCTTAGACCATATATGTTGGAATGGCTCTAAGATAACTCCCTTTTATATGAGCCCTGACCTGGAATCCCACACGGCTTGTTTACCGCATCTAAAACTAGGTTGCTCAGGTTTCCAGGATGAACCACGAGAAGGTTAGAGTGAGAATTGGATATAGTTTTCACCTGGTAGCTAGAGACGCCAGGCAATTGCTGCATCCTCCCAATCCCTATGCTCCACTGGGAGTCAAGGATGACAGAAGAAGAAGATTTGTCCTGGTATAAAAAGTCTTTAGGACGTTAAAATAACCATAAATTCAATTATTGTTGCAAAAATATGTTAAAATGATTTTGCGAGTCAAAGAAACCACCAATAGTTCCATTAGCTTTAACTTCGATGTCCTAAAACATTGCAATTAATTGGAAACATATTCATACATTCATTGTTGAAAATTTTAAAATTTCAAAAATATTTTATTTTTTCAAAGTCAAACATACAGGGGTGTCATAGAAACCAATTTCATTGGTATTGGTTTTGAAAACGACAAAAAAATTAAATTGGTGTCACGAATTCCAATATTAATGTTCGAGCTACATTTTCTATTGGTTTTATGTGTCACAGAAAATATTATTATTGGTTTAGTATTGGAAATAAACCAAGCAACTTACAGTTAACAGATTTCATTTCAAAATTGGTCTATCAATTTAAGCTTGTATACCCCAAAATAATGGAATGACCATTATTTTGGGGTATACAAGCTTCATTTGTCCAAATAGCAGCGTTTTTTTATACCTATACTACAAACATCACAAAAAACTGAAAATTTTTCTTCAAATCATTTTTTTTAATAATTTTTATTTTTATTTGATTTTTGATGTTTCACAAAAAATTCAAATGAAATAATAAACAATTGATTCGAACATTTTGTTTGATTTCAAACCAATAATATTAAAATCGACTTGGTTTCATAACACCAAATAATACCAGTATTGGTTTTCAAAACCGAGAAATTTAAAAACCGACTTGGTTTCTATGACACCCCTGATAAGTTCAAAAATAAAACAATCAATAAAATATTTTTCTGTTCGGATATTTATCGTTAAAGATATTTAAAATTTTCATCATGAGGGATATTTATATTTCAAATATAAATCCCTCATCTTTATTCATTGATCGAAATGAAAATAATTTTTCATCGGCAATGATATTTATACTTGATTGATTTAAAAAATAAAACAATATTCGGTCTCAGGAAAAACTGAATGAAAAACTATACTTTCCTATCACCTGCAGATTAGGGTTAAATATACAAATGTATTTAAAAATCTCCAAATTCTTAGTTTCCTCCTTAATATAAACACAAGAAATAAAAACACATTTTTCTTTTATTTTTTCGAATTTTTTTTTTATAATTTTTGTTTAATATTTGGCTTTTGTTATTATTTAGTTTCATGTTTTCTTTTATTGTTTATATTATAAATAGTTTCAGCTTAAGTATATGTTTAGCAATACTTACAATACATTTAGAGATACATATATTAGACGTACAAACTAAACTTAAATTACAAAATTATTTACAAAATTTAGTTTTATACCGATTTAATTGTATTTGAGTTTGAATTTTAGAAATTACAAATAAATTCTGTTAAAATGTTCTTTCTTAATATGTTTCATGATATTTAATACATTTTGCTGGTAAATAACTATCGATTATTAGTAACTATTTATTTATTTATTTATTTTTTCATTTTTATTTAATATTATTAGTTTTTATTGTTTTTCATTTATGTATATATGTATGTATTAATGTATGTATGTATATGTGTATCTTTGTCAGTTTTAGTTTAGTAAAATTTTTAAATTCATTTTTGTTTTAAATATTTTCTATTTTAAATTTGTTTTATTTAGTATTATTTTATTTTTATTAAAATATTATTGATATTGACTCATGATGGACGCTTAGGTTTGCTTTTTTATTTGTTTGTATTTATTCTTTTTTTTTAATTTGTTTGTTTTTCTGCATTTTTAAGTTGATTTCATTTATTGAAATCACTTTTCTAATTGTTATCATTTTTGTTAAATAAAAATGAAAGTGTTATAATAAAAATATGAATAAAAATAATTTTTAAAACTAATGAAAAATAAAGGTAAATGTAACACACATAAATCAAAAGTGACTCAAGTCACAAATTTCTAATTTTTCGCAAATCGAATAGAAAGTTTTTGTTCTAAAAAAGAATGAAGAAAACAAGGTCCAACGTTTTTTTAGAAGTTAATCCATATATTAGTATGTGGGTAGAATAAGCATGGGAATCTACTACCAAAATTATATAAATTTTTCAATAGATAAACAAGTGTAAACCAGAAAAGTTATGAGCAAAATGAGTTGTGACACTTTTGAGTTATGTGTGCGATATGTATTGAATTTTGTTTGAATTCGTAATATTTGATGAAATAATGATACAAAAATACTAGCTTTACAAAAATAAATTTTTAGTCAAATTTTAATGATATTTACAAAAGTTTTATATGAATGTATGTATGTATGCATGTAAGTGTAATGTTGGTTTTAAAATACAGGATGCGAAAAATTTATCAAACTATTTAAAAACAGTTTACAAAAATTAGAAAGAGTTTAAAAAAAAATAACATTAAATATTAGAGTGGGCCTTTTTCACTTTTGCCTTTGATCAACTTCTAATAGTGAAATAACATTTTTAAATAAGTAAATCGGTAACATGCACATTAGTTTTGACCAAAGTTTTTGAATCCATTTTTATAATGAAATATATTAGTTAAACAATTATTATTAATTGATGAAATATCAATCACAACGTACTAAGGTTTAATTAAAGTCATGAAAATTAAAAAACCATTGATAAGTTTTGGAGATATAGCAATTGTTTTATGGCTCGCCTAAGATTATGCAGCAAAAAATATATATCTAAGAATAATGAAAAGGCAAAGTATGACACGATTTACAATTTTATGGATTCCCTGCAAGCAAATCGAAAGTCGACTACGAAAATAATCCATTTATGGTCAACTTTTTAGACACTAACTACAATCTAACTACAAAGTCATGTAGAAATTTCCCAATTCATTGAGATCATGTTCTATGCAATGAAGTTATTCTATTTTTAGCACTCATGGTTGTCTACTATTTTGACTTCTGTTCTTTTTTTATTTATAACTGATAATATGCAGCCCATACCACCAGCAGCCGGTGAATTTTTTTAATTTTCGTAAATACCACGATCATTAATAAAACTCGTGAAAATGAGTCTTTAAATCATTCAATTGGAATTTGGATATTAACAGAGATGGTTGGTGCCGCTTTATTAAAGAAAAGTCAAAAACAAAATAGGCAAGAAACAAATCAAATCCAATTTATAGCAACAAAATACATGGTTCGAGAGAACAAAGAAATATAATCTCGAACATTGTTGCCACGACACTATTATTTTTGTAAACATTGGCAATATTTTTGTAATTATTTGGAATATTTTTGGAAATATTGGGAATATTTTTGCTAATATTGGAATATTTTTCAAAACAGAAATAAATTCTAATATTAAACAATTTTCGATTTTTAAACTTTTTAGATATAAAAATTTTCCACAGAAAAATTTTTGATAAAACTTTTCATAGAAAAATTTTTGATAAAAAAAATTTTCTATAGAAAAATTTTCCATAGAAAAATTTTCGATACAAAAAATTTTCCATAGAAAAATTTTTGATAGAAAATTTTCCATAGACAAATTTTTGATAAAAAAAATGTCCAAAGAAAATAATAATAAAAAATTTTCAATAGAAAAATTTTTCATAGAAAAATTTTTGATAAAAAAAATTTCTAAAGAAAAAATTTTGATAAAAAATTTTTCTATAGCAAAATTTTCTAAAGAAAAATTTTTAATAAAAAAATTTTCTATAGAAAATTGTTGATAAAAAAATTTTCTATAGAAAAATTTTTGATAAAAAATTTTCTACAGAAAAATTTTCTATAGAAAAATTGTTGATAAAAAAATTTTCTATAGAAAAATTTTTGATAAAAAATTTTCTACAGAAAAATTTTTAATAAAAAAATTTTCTATAGAAACATTTTTGATAAAAAAAATTTTTTTAGAAAAATTTTTTATAAAAAAATTTTCTAGAGAAAAATTTTTTATAAAAAAATTTTCTAGAGAAAAATTTTTGATATTAATTTTCTATAAAAAAATTTTTGATAAAAAAAACTATCTATAAAAAAATTTCTATAGAAAAATTTTTGATAAACAACTTTTCTATAGAAAAATTTTTTATAAAAAAAATTTCTAGAGAAAAATTTTTGATATAAATTTTCTATTGAAAAATTTTTGATAAAAAAATTTTCTATAGAAAAATTTTTCATAAAAAAATTTATAGAAAAATTTTTGGTAAAAAAATTTTCAATAGAAAAACTTTTGATAAAAAAATTTTCTAAAAAAAAACTTTTTAAAAAAAATGTTTTATGGAAAAATTTTTGATAAAAAAATTTTCTGTAGAAAATATTTTGTTTAGAAAAGTTTTTGATAAAAACATTTTCTATGGAAAAATTTTTCATAGAAAAAAAAATGTATAGAAAAATTTTTAATAAAAAAATTTTCTATAGAAAAACTTTAAAAAAAAAAATTTTCTAAAGAAAAACTTTTGATAAGAAATGTCCTATAGAAAAATTTTTTATAAGAAAAATTTCTATAGGAAAATATTTCGTTTAGAAAAATTTTTGATAAAAAAAATTTTATAGAAAAATTTTTGTAAAAAAAAGTTTTCAATAGAAAATTTTTTGACAATATAGTTGTCTAAAAATTTGGTAAAAAAATTTTTGATAAAAAAATTTTCAATAGAAAAATTTTTGACAAAAAAAATTTATATAGAAAAATTTTCCTTTTCAAAATTTTTGATAAAAAAATTTCTATGGAAAATTTTTGATAAAAAAATTTCTATAGAAAAATTTTTGATAATAAAATGTCTATGGAAAAATTTTTGATAAAAAATTTCTATAGAAAAATGTATAAAAAAAATTCTATAGAAAAATGTATAAACAAATTTTCTATAGAAAAATTTTTAATAAAAAACAATTTTCTATAAAAAAAATTGTTGATAAAAAAATTTTATATACAAAATTTTTGATAAGAAAATTTTCTATAGAAACACTTCTTTTTGAAAAACTTTTAATAAAAAACTTCTATAGAAAAATTTTTAATAAAAAAAATTTCTATAGAAAAATTTTTGATAAAAACATTTTCTATAGACAAGCTTTTGTTAAAAAAATTTATATAGAAAAACTTTTGATAAAAAAATTTTCTCAAGAAAAACTTTTGATAAAAAATTTTCTATAGAAAAATTTTTGATAAAAAAAAATTCTATAGAAAAATTTTTGATAACAAAAATTTTCTATAGAAAAATTTTTGATCAAAAAATTTCCTATAAAAAATTTTTAATAAAAAAATTTTGTATAGAAAAATTTCTGATAAAAAAATTTCTATAGAAAAACTTTGATAATAAATTTGTATAAAGAAAAATTTCTGATAAAAAAAAATTTCAAAAGAAAAACTTTTGATAAAAAATTTTCTATAAAAAAAATTCTGATAAAAAATTTTGTAAAGAAAAATTTCTGATAAAAATATTTTCTATAGAAAAATTTTTGATAAAAATATGTTCTATATTATATATTAATATAAAAATCTAGTAGAAAAATGTAGCTTTTTAAAACATCAGAACTACATATTGAAAAAGTGAAAATTTTGAATACCGAAGAGAAAATTCTAACAGTGCATGCTTTGCAATTTGTCATTTCTGTCTTAAAGGAATTTCGGCGGTAGTTTGGTGGCACTCGCTCTAGTAAACGAACTATAATGGGATTGACTTTTTATATTTATGTTATAGTTATCAGAAATGGGTCTGATGAGCTAGGTAGGTTCAAATAGGGTCCGATTGTCACGGAATCTTGAATTAATTTCACGCAGTACTTAGTTTTTTTTTCGGATTTATTAGCGTTTTAGTGGTTTTCGGGGTATTAAAGTATTTTTTGAAAGTTGTATGGAGGTATTTTAAAATAATGGCCGATTCAAAAAATGCTATGGTGATATCGGCTGACATAAACAATACTAGTGCTCAACTTGATTAAAATACAGATAAATTTGTGACTTTGCTTGACCAAAATCTATCTTCTAGGAAGCTAATCTTATTTCAGGTGGGACGATATTTTCCATTTCAATAGTACCAAAACAATTTTTTATCCAAAATTTCATTCCATCTATTGTATTTTAAGTTGTTTAATATTCCCTTTTAAAATCATTCTAAATTTCTGACTTTAACTATTCACGGTCACTTTTGTGACAGTATGCAATGAATTCAACTGGATATGGTTGAGGAAATCTTTGTGTATACGATAATTAAAAATATTAATTACTGAAATTTTTTAATACATATTTTCAATAACAAAAAAAAACTTACATTTCTGTTGCTGCGTATACATTAAAAGTAGAAAAAAATATAATTATGAGTATCATGTGTAAATTTTAATTAAAATTATTATTCATATCATATTTTTGTAAATGTAGACAAAAAACCAATTCCTTTTTAAAAAAGGATTACAAAAAAGATTTTACATCCGTTTCCTGTATTTATGAAACATCATCATTAACAACCAACACTTACACATACAAATACACAAATTTATTTCACTCTCACTCTAGCTTTTGCTTTTGTTCATCATTAATCAATCTATCAATTAATCAATCAATCAATCTTTCAGATTTACACACACATACACAATCGTACTGTACTGCAAACTATAATAAGGTATGGCTTTGGTGGTTCTAACTCTAACAAGTTTTCTCTCTCCCTTCTCGTTTTCTCTCTTTCGCTTGAGCGCTTTTGAAAATTTTGCAACAAATTTTCAAAGGCAACTTAAAATAATATTTCTTTTTTCTGTTTTGTTTATTTAATTTCTCCTTTTTGCATGAATAACTTAAGAATGAGGACTGGAAGTGAATGAAATGTTTAAATTTGAATGAAGAAGATGTTGATGATTATTTGGAAATATGGAAACATGACTGAGATGCAGGGAAATGATTATTAATGAAAATTCTTCTACAGTGTTGAGGAAGATGAAATCTGTATTTGTCCTGGTATTCTTAAGTTATTTAAAGGTGTTGACTTGTTAGAATTTATTGTCGCCGTAGACGTTGACAATGATGACGACGTTGTCGTCGTCACTGTTGCTGAGGCAGAGGCTGATGTTTGCTGTTGGGATTTATCTAAAGTTTCCTGGATATAATTACATGTCGACGCTGATTGACGTTTAATCATCATCTGTGATGATTTGACGGCAATCCATTCATTACGCGCCGCATCGAACCATGTCAAGCCCAGATTATAGCGACCATTAAGATTTGCATGCTGACAATGAGAGAACCACCACCCACCCTCATAGTTAGCGGCACAATGCGTTTGTGATATGTCACGATCCACATCGATGGCTGAAAACTGCATGCCCTGTTGATAGTCCAGGGCATCAGAGGCATTGCCACTGTAGCCACCAATGTGCAAACGATAGCCATCAGAGCGCGACGAGATGTAAAATTGTGTATAATCGGCCAGCCAGACATTGTCGTAGATGTCTTGCATGACCACCCTCAGGCGTGTACAATTGTTAAGTGTCAAGTGATGCAATTGTTCATTACCCATCCAAAATTCACCAGCTGGCGAACCAAAACCGCTGGCATAATCCTCCCATGAACGATTGAAGTCTGCACTACCATCATAACGTCTTTGTATTGTGGTCCAACCATCAGCGGTGCAGTGAGCCATCAAGGGATGTCGTTCGTTAGACGGTGCAATAAGATATAGACCACCATCAAGGATGTTGTTGTTGTTGTTATTGTTTTTGTTGTTGGCATTTGTGGCTATTGCTGGTGTTACTTCATTGCAGTCTTTAGGGAGTTTTTCAATAATTGATTCAAATTGCGCTTCAACATTTTCCAGTTTGGCAACTAAGGATTCAGCATTTTGTGTTGGTGTTCCTGTTGTGGTTTCTTCCTGTTCTTGTTGTTGTTTTTGTTGTGCGGTAAATGATGTATTGTTATGATGGTGTAAGTATTTCTAAAATGTTATAAAACCAAGAGAAAAGAACAGAAATGATTTTTGAATTAGTACTTGAATAATTTAAGCTCTTAGGGAGTTAGAGGACTAAGGAAATGTGCCAAACACCATTTAAGTGGGCGGAATAATATAGTAGTTAAGTGAAAATAACAGAATAAACTGAATCTGTTGGTTGTATCTATATATGTTTTATAAGTCTTGGTAGGAATTTTAAATTTAGGCTTTCTCAAATTTAAGATATACGTTTTTTTTTAAGCAAATGGGATAAATTTGCTATAGTAAAGATATCGCTGCGATAAGTTTTCTACAGAAAAACTATCGTTGGGATAAGTTTTCCATAATAAAAATGACCTGGCAAAAGTTTTCTATAGAAAAGTTATCGTTGGGATAAGTTTTTAATAGAAAAGTTATCGCTGTGATAAGTTTCCTATAGAAAAGTTATCTCTGGCAAAAGTTTTCTATAGACAAGTAATCTTTGGGATAAGTTTTCTATAGAAAAGTTATCGCTGGTATAAGTTTTCTTTAGAAACGGTATAGCTGAGATAAGTTTTCTTTAGAAAAGTTATCGCTGAGATAAGTTTTCTTTAGAAAAGTTATCGCTGTTATAAGTTTTCTATAGAAAAGTTATCGCAGGGATAAGTTTTCTATAGAAAAGTTATCGCTGGGATAAGTTTTCTATAGAAAAGTTATCGCTGGGATAAATTTTCTATAGAAAAGTTATCGCTGGGATAAGTTTTCTATAGAAAAGTTATCGCTGTGATAAGTTTTTTATAGAAAAGTTATTGCTGGGATTAGTGTTTTATAGAAAAGTTATTGCTGGGATAATTTTTCTATAGAAACGTTATCGCTGGGATAATTTTCTATAGAAAATTAATCTCGGGATAAGTTTTCTATAGAAAAGTTATCACTGGGATAAGTTTTCTATTGAAAATCTATTGCAAGATTTTTCTATAGAAAAGTATTTATCTCTGGGATAAGTCAGATAACTTTATTTTTCTATAGAAAATTTATCGCTGGGATAAGTTTTTTTTAGAAAAGTTATAGCTGGGATAAGTTTTTTATAGAAAAGTTATAGGAAGGATTAATTTTCTATAGAAAAGTTATAGCTGGGATTAGTTTTCTATATAAAATTTATTGCTGGGACAAGTTTTCTATAGAAAAGTTATCGCTTAGAAAAGTTATCGCTGAAATCAGTTTTCTATAGAAAAGTTGTCGCTGGGATAAGTTTTCTATAGAAAAGTTATCGCTGGGATAAGTATATAGAAAAATTATCTCTGGGGTAAGTTTTCTATAGAAAAGTTATCTCTGGGATAAACAAATTTTTTCTTCAAATTAAAGGTAGAGAGATATTCTTTAATACTTGTAATTAGAACAAAAATTTTTTTACACTAGCTTTCAACTGTGTAGAGAAAGCTTTAAGTTTATACATTTTGTTATATATTTTTGTTATGAAAAGCATTTTACAAAACTGTTTTTTCTGAAAAAAGCTTCCTATATTATAATTGGTTACTTAGTATAGAAAAGAGCTTTTTATATTTTATATATTAAACCATTTCTTTTAAAATAAAAAGCTTTCGATATCAGAACTGAACTTAGCAAATTATAAGTTATTTATATAATACTTGCAGTGCCCGCAAGCTTTTCTGGACAATACTAGATTTGTTTCTGCCTCATTCTACTTAGCTACAAAAAAAAAAGCTTAAAGTCAAAAAATTATCTTTTTAAATAGGGATTCAAATTATAACTCTAATTTCATAAAAATTATATATCTTATTATCGCTTGAAAGCTTTTTTGATTTGCTACAAAAAGAGCTCTATTAATATTCATATACAAATGTGTATTATATCATATTGCCTACTTTTAGGGTTTTGTTGTAATTTTGTTGGCAACTTTTAAGGTAAATATATTAGTTGAATTCCTTTAATTTAGCATGTTATAATAAAACCATTAATTTGAATGTAACAAACCTCTTTTTTTAACTAACGTATAGCCATAGATTTCTACAAAAAAGCTTTGGTGTTTCATGTTTTAATTCTATTGTTTGGTTCAATGCATACTCCTAATGGGCGTGGACTTCAATAGTCATTTAATTTTCAAAAATACTAAATATTTAATTTCTATTAAGCTACTTTTGGGCTTATGCAAAAAAAATTCTGTAAAGTATAAATATTAGTAAAATTTGGACTTTCCTGAATTTATTACATTGAATTATAAGCCTTTAAAATAATTTTGGCTTAACAGAAAAACCTGACAAATGCATACATTTTCATGGAATATTCTACACCAATTCAAAAAAAAATAATAATAAATAAAGATTTCCTCAACAATTTACTATATGAAAACTGAAAAAGGTATTAAACTTCTGCATTTATTAGGATTAAACCCCTAAAAATGGTTACATAATACATAGAAATATGAAAGCTTTTAAACTAAAATGTAGTTTTGATTTTGTTTTCAGTTTTTTTTTTTTATCTTGGGCATTAGAAATTGTCAGATCTAGTTGCAAATGTTATGGGGTTTCGGGGTAAAAAAATGTAAAAGTAATGGCATTTTATAGTTTAACAAACAAATCATGTGTATGGAAACGTTGACATAACGTGACAGTTTTTTTGTTGCATGAAAATAATGATAAAATAGCAATGACTATGAATATTAAAGTAAGATACCCTCTAGAAATTAAGATAGGTTAAGTCAAATATTCAGATTTTTGCTTTAGCATAGGATTCTCTAAAGAAGAAATCATTTAAATAAAGACTCATAACCAGAAGTAGGCAGCCCATACCACCAGAAGCCGATGATTTTTTTTTATTTTCGTAAATACCACGATCCTTAATAAAACTCGTTAAAATGAGTATTGAAATCATTCAGTTGGAATTTGGATGTTAACAGAGTTGTTTGGTGCCGCTTTGTTAAAGACAAGACAAAAACGATATAGTTAAGCAACAAATCAAAATCCAATTTATAGCATCAAAATACCTGGTTCGGAGAACAAAGAAATATAATCTCGAACATTGTTGCCACGACACTATTATCTTTGTAAACATTGGGAATATTTTTTTAAATATTGCGAATATTTTTCAAAACAGAAATAAATTCCAAAATTAAACAATTTTAGATTTTTATATTTTTTAGATATTTTATATTTAAAAATTGTTTAATAAAAAATTTTTAATAAAAATATTTTTCTTTGGAAAATTCTTCGATAAAAACTATATTTAATAGAAAATATTTCGATAATTTTTCTATGGAAAATTAAAAAAAAAAAATTTGATAATAAAAAATTTCTATAGAAAAATTTTTGATGGAAAAATTTTCTATAGAAAAAGTTTTGATAAAAAAACTTTTTATAGAAAAATTTTTGATACAAAAATTTTCTATAGAAAAATTTTTGATAAAAAAATTTTCTATAGAAAAATTTTGGATACAAAAATTTTCTATAGAAAAATTTTGGATACAAAAATTTTCTATAGAAAAATTTTTAATAGAAAAATTTTTGATAGAAAAATTTTTAATAGAAAAATTTTTAATAGAAAAATTTTCTATAGAAAAATTTTTGATAAAAAAATTTTCTATGGAAAAATTCTTGTTAAAAAATTTTCTATAGAAAAATTTTTGATAAAAAAATTTTGTGTAGAAAAATTTTTGATAAAAATATTTTCTATAAAAAAATTGATGATAAAAAATTTTCCATAGAAAAATTTTTAATAAAAAATTTTCATTGAAAAATTTTTGAAAGAAAATTTTCTATAGAAAAATTTTGATAAAAAAATTTTCTATAGAAAAATTTTTGATAAAAAAAAATTTCTATAGAAAAATTTTTGATAAAAAAAAATTTCTATAGAAAAATTTTTGATAAAAAAAATTTTCTATAGAAAAATTTTTGATACAAAAATTTTCTATAGAAAAATTTTTGATACAAAAATTTTCTATAGAAAAATTTTTGATACAAAAATTTTCTATAGAAAAATTTTTTATACAAAAATTTTCTATAGAAAAATTTTTGATAGAAAAATTTTTGA
The DNA here is from genome assembly GCA_933228675.1 of Stomorhina lunata. NCBI lineage: Eukaryota > Metazoa > Arthropoda > Insecta > Diptera > Rhiniidae > Stomorhina > Stomorhina lunata. The sequence continues at coordinate 43,360,748 of OW121744.1, forward strand.
TAGAAAAATTTTTGATAAAAAAATTTTTGATAAAAAAAATTTTCTATGGAAAAATTTTTGTTAAAAAAATTTTCTATAGAAAAATTTTTGATACAAAATTTTTTTCTTTTAAATTTTTGATTAAAAATTTTCCATACAAAAATTTTTGATAAAAAATTTTCGATAGAAAAATCTTTGATAAAAAAATTTTCGAAAAATTAGGTTTCATCATCATTTTCAAATTATTAATTTTGAAAATTGGAAAGTAAATTATGGAGAAAAACTGAAAAAATTATTTTTGAACGCGGCTAGTGGATTGCAATTTCTGTCCCGCCGTCGAGGGCGCTAAGTGCTGATGACGTCCTGTGGCGGAACAGAAATTGCAATCCACTAGCCGCGTTCAAAAATAATTTTTTCAGTTTTTCTCCATAATTTACTTTCCAATTTTCAAAATTAATAATTTAAAAATTAGATGAACTCAAGCCTGATGAAACCTAATTTTTCAATTAATTCTAAAGTTCGAATAATTAATTCCCAAATAAAAAAATTTTCTATAGAAAAATTTTTGATAAAAAAATTTTCTATAGAAAAATTTTTGTTAACAAAATTTTCTATAGAAAAATTTTTTATAAAAATATTTTCAAGACTTGCTCGTCTGTAAATATGTTCAGGGTAAAATTGCAGATTGCACTAAACATGTTTGACAGTAACATATTACAAGGAAACAGCTGAGCTTTAAACTCAATGTTGTCAAAAAAGTTAATGACAAATCAACCAATATAATCGATCGATTCATCGACTAAAAAGAAAAAAATGACTATTACATAGATTTGTTGGAGTATTTGAAGAACAAAATCGCAAAAACCAGAAATTAAAGCAACAGCATTTTCAGCCCAACTGTTAGCCCTATTCCTAATCGTTCTAACAGTAGTCCTCGGTGAAAAAAAAAAATGTGGACGGTTTCCTTAAATAAATAAAAATTTATTTTAGAGCGGTAACTTATTTATTTCCATACGATTGTGCAATGTTCACTGTGCACAATGCGACAGAAACAAAAAGTCGGCAACTTCCAAAATGCGACTTGAGAAATTTCCTTAGTAGATATTGTAAAAGTAGGCCTAATTTATACTCGAACTCGAAATTTTTTTTAAGAAAAGTATCAGTCAGGCAAATACTTCCTATACACTTATTTATAGTGTATATACGAACCGCCGTGGTATAGCAGGTTACTCATCCACCTAGCATACAGAGGTCCCAGGTTCGATCTCCGGTGAGACCCACTTGAAAAAAAAATAAATTTTCAAAAAAAGCGGTGGTTCTCCTCATGACTCAGCTAGCCACTGGTTATTGAGTATTTGGTTATGTAAAACATCTCTAACTAATGCATTTGCCATTCGGAGCCAGAGTTAAAAAACGTAGGTCCCTTTCAATGAGTCTAAAATAGAATCGGATGCAGCTTATTGTTTTGTTCCAATTGGATAGTTGTCGGGGAGTTATATATGTATATATATACGATTTAACTTTTTTGAAAAGAAGATAGTAGAGAGGTAATGAAAAAAAAGTGATCAATTCTATTTTTAATAGCAAAAGTTGCGCCATCTATTGTTATTTAGACACATAAAGCCAAACATATTTCTTTTTCATCGACGGCGTGTTATTTCTACTTATTTTAATTTAAATTTAATAACAACAAAAACTGATGTTGTGATTAGGGCTCGAACCAAAGCAGATTATAATGTTATACTTAATAGTCATCGTGCTAAACAACTAAAAAAAATTGCAAACATCAAATATTTAGGATTTGAAATTTCTTTATGAAATAAAAATGCCATTCAACTAAAGACTATTCATATCTGAGACGACCTATCTTGGCGCTATATATCCAGCTGATGTATAATTTATTTTCAAGCGCACTAGCTTAACAGATGTATTTAACTAGATATATTTCCAAAAAATTGTATGTTCTGTCCCATTGTGCATTTTACATAAAAACTCAAAAAAAAAAACATCACAGAAAATCTCAATTCGGGATTTATTCGAATGAAAAAAAAAAGTAAAAAAAACTACAATATTTGTATATATAGGAAGAAAGAATAGAATTTCCAAAACAAATAAAAATACGTATAAATAAATGTATATCCTGGAAACATCAAACAAAAACAGGAAATGGAAAATAACATTCTAAATGTAAATACACATTGTAAAAATTTAAAATGCTTCGAAAGAGTTTTGTTCACAAAAATAATTGTCTAGCAACTTTCAAATTTTAAATTAAAAACTGGCGTTCGTTTAGAAAGGTATTTGTTTGTATGTTTAAAATGTATATTCCTTTTGTGTATGTATGTATCATAGTATATGCAATTGTATTACACCTACCTTATTATCCTTGTTGCCATAACCACGATGTTGACGATGCTGCAGAGCCCTTTGTACATCCTCAACCATTGTTTGCAAACGATCCAATTTGGTACGCATTTCACCAACGCCTGATTGCATACGCCGTATACCATCACGTTCGTCCTGCAGAGTACTAACACTTACAGCCATTGCCTGCAGTGAACGTGCCACATTCTTGCCCTCCTCACGCACCAAATTCTGTTCGGACATTAGCTGGGCATTGGAGAATTCCAATTTTGAGATTTCGTGACGCAATTCGGGTAGACTCTTATCGACTTTTGTTTGCACGTTCTCAACATCTTCGAGCAGTTCCAGCATGGATGAGTGTAATTTATCGAGTGAGGCGATTTGACGTGACAGATTGAAATTGGCATCTGCAATACGATGTTGTTCGATTTCAATGCTACGTACACGTTCCGCAATGCGATGATATTTCAATTCATTGAATTGTCGCTTCAGTTGACGCTGCGACAATTGTAGTTCGTGGAGTTGTTGACGCTGATAACGACAGTGGCGTCTTTTGTGGTCGGCCAGTTGAGTAAGTGAAGAAGATGTCTGCAAAAAAAAGAGGAAAATGCAAAAATTATTATTAAGAAATATGTAAATTGGGTTTGGATTTTGTTTATGTTTTTTGTTTGCGGAGGATTTTGAATAATAAAAGAGCAAATTGAGTGTTGACGCTTATACCTGCCAGCATCAAGATAAATTTTATCTAGAGCGAACAAAAAAAAAACGAATTTAAGTTAAAGGAAATTAAATTAAAGCATACTTTTAGAGCAAGTATTCAATGTTTTTATTTAATTTGTAGATTTGAATTGAAAAAAAGTATAAATTTGGGAGCTTTTGTTATTAGTTTTATGTAGTATACTTTAAGGCACTTGTTGTAAAGTATTTATTTAAAGCATAAATTTAAATTAAACAAGTAAGAATTTATTATAAGTAGATGGTCAAGCCCGATATGAATTAAAATATATAATTTTTAAAGCATAGAGACATATCTGGCTGGTTCAGTCTTATTCCGAGTGTTGAAGTCATATCTTCAACTATGACAGTTTTGTACTAGATTAAAGAAATTTATGTTAATGTTTTCTTTAATCTGGTACAAAACTGTAATTTTCGAAGATATGACGCTCGTAATAGGGCCAATGGGTGACAATGGGTGCTAGGATCAAATTAAACCCTTTGTCATGAAATCGCCGATTTATATACATATTATAAATTATGTATATAAATTTAATATAAGTTTTATGTAGAGCAAAAGAAAAACAAATCTAGGTTAAAAGAAATTAAATCAAAGTATACTTTTAGAGCAAGTATTCAATGTTTTTATTTAATTTGTAAATTTGAATTTAAAGAGAGTATAAACTTGGGAGCTTTTGTTATTAGTTTTATGTAGTATACTTTAAGGCACTTTTGGTAAATTAAATTTAAAGCATAAATTTAATTTAAACAAGTAAGAAATTATTTTAAGTAGACGTCCAAGACCGATATGAATTCAAATATATTATTTTTAAAGCATAGAGACATATCTGGCTGATTCAGTCCTATAGCTACGACAGTTTTGCACTAAATTAATGAAATTAATGTTAATGTTTTCTTTAATCTGGTCCTAAACTGTAATTTTCAAAGATATGACACTCGTAATAAGGCTTTTTAAGTATTTCTATACAATGGGTGCTAGGATCAAATCGGAAACATTTCATAGTATTTTGCGCGCATAGAGAAAGGGACCTAAGGGTAAAAACGGTTTTGTCATCTGCCAAATTTTGAGATAATCGGTCCACATTTGACCCTAGCTCTCATATAAGTCCAAATCACGGAAAATTTCGAAAATTTTATATTTATAGGACATTTTTCGAAAATTCACTATTAATTGAAAATTTTTCGAAAGTTGACTATTTAAAGGATATTTTTCAAAAATTGATTATAATCAATTTTTGAAAAATATCCTTTAAATAGTCAACTTTCGAAAAATTTTCAATTAATAGTGAATTTTCGAAAAATGTTCTATAAATATTAAAGTTTTGAAAGATTTCCTATAGATAGTCAATTTTCAAAAAATTTCCTACAGTAGAATATAATTATTTACAGGAATTTTTTTTTAAAATTTAATATTTAGGAAAATTTTGAAAATTTAATATTAATAGGAAATTTTTCGAAAATGGACTTTTTATAGGAATTTTTTCGAAAATTGACTATTTATAATAAATTTGATTATCGGAAATTTTTCGAAAATGGACTATTTATAGGATTTTTTTCGAAAATTTATAAGATATTCTACTGTAGGAAATTTTTTGAAAATTGACTATCTATAGGAAATCTTTCAAAACTTTAATATTTATAGAAAATTTTTCGAAAATTAAATAATTATAGGAAATTTTTCGAAAAATTAATAATTATAGGAAATTTTTCCGAAATTGACTATTTATAGGAAACTTTTCAAAAATTGACTATGTATAGGACATTTTTCGAAAATTGACTATTTATAGGAAATTTTTCGAAAATTTACTATTTATAGGAAATTTTTCGAAAATTTACTATTTGTCGGAAATTTTTCGAAAATTTACTATTTATAGGAAATTTTTCGAAAACTGACAATTTATAGGAAACTTTTCACATATTGATTTTTTTGATTTATAGGAAATTTTTCGAAAATTTACTATTTATAGGAAATTTTTCGAAAATTTACTATTTATAGGATGTTTTTCGAAAATTTACTATTTATAGGAAATTTTTCGATAAATGACTATTTATAGGAAATTTTTCGAAAATTGACTATTTATCGGAATTTGTTCGAAAATTGACTACTTATAGGAATTTTTTCAAAAATTGACTTTTTATAGGAAATTTTTCGACTATTTATAGGAAATTTTTTGAAAATTTACTATTTATAGGAAATTTTTTGAAAATTGACTATTTATAAGAAATTTTTCTAAAATTGACAATTTATAGGAAATTTTTCGAAAATTGACTATTTATAGGAAATTTTTTGAAAATTGACTATTTATAGGAAATTTTTCTAAGATTTACTATTTATAGGAAATTTTTCGAAAATTGACTATTTATAGGAAATTTTTCGAAAATTTACTATTTATAGGAAATATTTCGAAAATTTACTATTTATAGGAAATATTTCGAAAATTTACTATTTATAAGATTTATAAGAAATTTTTCGAAAATTGACTATTGATAGGAAATTTTTCGAAAATTTACTATTTATAGGAAATTTTTCGAAAATTAACTATTTATAGGAAATTTTTCGAAAATTTACTATTTATAGGAAATTTTTCGAAAATTGACTATCTATAGGAATTTTTCGAAAATTGACTATTTATAGGTATTTTTCGGAAATTGACTATTTATAGGTATTTTTCGGAAATTGACTATTTATAGGGAATTTTTCTAAAATGGACAATTTATAGGAAATTTTGCGGAAATTGACTATTTAAAAGAAAATTTTTCGAAAATTGAACATTTATAGGAAATTTTTCAAAAAGTTACTATTTATAGCAAATTTTTCAAAAATTTACTATTTATAGCAAATTTTTCGAAAATTGACTATCTATAGGAATTTTTTCAAAAATTGACTATTTATAGGAAATTTTTCGAAAATTGACTATCTATTGGATTTTTTTTCGAAAATTGACCATTTATAGGAAATTTTTCGAAAATTGAGTACTTATACGATTTTTTTCAAAAATTTACTCTTAATAAGAAATTTTTCAAAAATTTGCTATTTATAGGAAATTTTTATTTAAAAATATAAAAATATATATTATAAATATAAAGCATTGAACCAAAGACGGTTATTCTCTTTTTTATGGGATTTTTCAAAACGACCATACGGCAAATCAATGTATGGAAGTTCAGCATCTTTCTATTATTGATTCTTCTAATTTAACTCTAATCAAAAAGTCTTCATTAAACAAATAAATTTGATGATTAAAAAAGTCAATTTATAATTTTTAAGAACCAGCCTTTTGCATTAATAAACATTATTTTTGATATATATTTTTTTTTTGGAATTTAATACATCCTTGATGATACTATTTTTAATACTTCGACTTGCAAATTGACTTTTTATGAATATATTGACTTTTTGCGCATTTTTATCAGTAATTTAAGATTTTTTTCACTATAAAACACATAAAGGTTGGTAACGAAAAAAATTGTAATTTGATGAAATTGCCTAGGTCTTCAAACATACATATATGTATATAAATTGGGTCTTGATGTATAAGAGTCATATTTGTAGTTATATTCTAGTCTAGAGCTTCAGACATGAGCCCATTTCATTTAATACTATAAACTAAAATTTCAATATTTCTATTTCAAAATGTTAAATTTTATTCGTTTTCCCACTTTAAAAGGGGTTATCTTTTCATATGCATAAAAAAAAACGAAATACTGCATTCAAAATGTATGTATGTATTTTTAAGTTAAAAATTCACAAACAAAATTGTCTATGAAAAGTATTATATTCAGTCGCTTGAACGCGAATATCACTGACAAGAACGGCCCGTATAAAATCTTTGAAATGAACTGGGTATGGAGGGAGAAGGGGAGGCGAATACATTTTTTAAAGTTACTCTTTTTTCAGTACAAATTTAGTTGGAGTGAAATTTAATTGCATATTTTCCTAGAATCGTCAATCAAAAATTAAACAAAATTCTAGGTAAAAAAATTCATTTCTTTTGGGCAATTGGGCAAAATGACATTTTATTGGAAAAGAGTAGATTGAAGAATAATTATGTTATATATATTTTCAAAAAGTTGTGGTTTGTTGTTGGCTTTAACAACAAACTCAATTTTTATTCTTGACCAGTTGTTAGTCAACAGTCAAAATTACATTTAAGTCAATTTTTTAGATGTACAAAAAAACCAGGGGCTAAATCGCCGCATTTGATATCGATCTAAAACTCAGACTTTTAACCAAATATTGTATAACATATCTTAGGGCTTTCTAAAAAAATTTATTTTGCAAAAAGTTTAATAAAAATTAGTATCTAACTATATCCGTTTGTTTCTCAAACAATTTAGTTGAAATGAAAATCTTTTACTATCAGGAAACTTATTTATTGGACGTTTTTCAAAAATTTCATATTGAAAGGAAATTTTTAAAATATTTAATATTTATAGGAAATTTTTCGAAAATTCACTAATTATAGGAAATTTTTCGAAAATTTACTATTCATTGGAATTTTTTCAAAAATTCACTATTTAATAGAAATTTTTCGAAAATTTACTATTAATAGGAATTTTTCAAAAATTGATTATATTCTAGGAAATTTTTTCGAAAATTGACTATTTATAAGAATTTTTTCGAAAATTAACTATTTATAGGAAATTTTTCGAAAATTGACTATTTAAAGTAAATTTTTCAAAAATTTGCTATTTATAGGAAACTTTTCAAAAATTTAATATTTATAGGAAATTTTTCGAAAATTTAATAATAATAGGAAATTTTTCGAAAATTTAATAATAATAGGAAATTTTTCGAAAATTTTATTGGAAATTTTTCGAAAATTGACTATTTATAGGAATTTTTTTAAAAATTTAATATTTATAGGAAGTTTTTCGAAAATTTTCAATTAAAGAAAATTTTTCAAAAATTGACTATTTATAAGAAATTTTTCAAAAATTGACTACTTATAGGAATTTTTTCGAAAATTGACTATTTATAGGAATTTTTTCGAAATTTTCAAAAAATTTAATATTTATATGAAATTTTTCGAAAATACGAAAATTGACTGTATATACAAAATTTTTCTAAAATTTACTTTTTAGAGGAAATTTTTCGAAAATTGACTATTTATAGGAAATTTTTCGAAAATTGACTATTTATAGGAAATTTTTCGAAAATTGACTATTTATAGGAAATTTTTCAAATAATTAATATTTTTAGGAAATTTATTATTTATAGGAAATTTTTCGAAAATTGACTATTTATAGAAAATTTTTCTCAAATTGAATATTTTTAGGAAAATTTTCTAAAATTGTATATTTATAGGAAATTTTTCGAAAATTGACTATTTAAAGAAAATTTTTCGAAAAATGACTATTTATAGGAAATTTTTCGAAAATTTACTATTTGTAGGAAATTTTTCGAAAATTGGCTATTAGTAAGAAATTTTTTCGATAATTCACTATTTATCAGAAATTTTTTCGAAAATTGACTATTTATAAGAAATTTTTTACAAAATTGACGTTTCATAGGAATTTTTTTGAAAAATTTACTATTTATAGGAAATTGTTCAAAAATTGACAAATTTTTTTTAGGAAATTTTTTAAAAATTTAATATTTATAGGAAATTTTTCGAAAATTTAATATTAATAGGAATTCTTTTGAAAATGGACCATTTATAGAAATTTTTCGAAAATTTAGTTTTTATAAGAAATTTTCGAATATTGACTATTTATAGTAAATTTTTTTGAAAATTCACTATTATAGGAATTTTATCGAAAATTGAGTATTTATAAGAAATTTTTCGAAAATTGACTATTTTTAGGAAATTTTTCGAAAATTGATTATTTATAGGAAATTTTTCGAAAAATCAATATCTATAGGAAATTTTTAAAATTAAATTCAATATTTATAGGAAATTTTTCGAAAATTGATTATTTGTAGGAAATTTTTCAAAAATTGACTATTTATGGAAACTTTTCCGAAAATTTAATATTTATAGGAAATTTTTCAAAAATGTAATATTTCTAGGAAATTTTTCGAAAATTGATGATTTATAGGAAATTTTTCGAAAATTGACTTTTTACAGGAAATTTTTCGAATTTTCACTATTAAAGGAATTTTATCAAAAATTGACTATTTATAAGAAATTTTTCGAAAATTGACTATTTATAGGAAATTTTTCGAAAATTGACTATTTATAGAAATTTTTCGAAAATTTACTATTTATAAGAAATTTTTCGAAAATTTACTATTTATAGGAATTTTTTTTAAAAATGTAATATTTATAGGAAATTTTTCGGAAATTTTTCGAAAAATGATGATTTATATGACTATTTATAGGAAATTTTTCGAAAATTTAATATTTTTAGGAAATTTTTCGAAAATTGAATATTTATAGAAAATTTTTCGAAAATTGACTATTTATAGGAATTTTTTCGAAAATTAACTATTTATAGGAAAATTTTAGAAAATTTACTATTTATAGGAATTTTTTTGAAAATTTACTATTTAAATTGACTATTTATAGTAATTTTTTTGAAAATTGACTATAAATAATATATGACTATAATAAATAATATATGTTACACATTATTTAGATTATCCTATCCATCTATCGATATCGAATGCGGCGATAGCTCAATGGAGTAGAGAATCATAAAATTGAAACTAACCGACTATTTTTCCTTGTTTTCTTTTATTTTTTTTTTATTTATATTAATGCTAGCTTTTGTAATTTGACAACAGATTGATGTTTATTTGGTTATGTTGTTTAAATGTCTTTTGTAATATCTACATTGTAAATCCACGAATGAGTGGCTATATTGTTTTTAATAATGCAATGCAAATTATTTGCCAGGTTTATAAATGAGCAAAATTATTTGCTTTTCAATAAGAAAATATTTTAGCTGTGAGGCCTTCCTAAAATCCCATATTAGCACACTCGATTTTAATTGAAACTAATAAGATTTCGTTGAAAATGATGTAGTATACTTTTGGGATGGGTATGAGTAGTAAAAGTTTAAAGGTTTAGATACAAAATATGGTCCAGTTTTGGCTATAACCACTTCATTATTTTTAAATTTCTTTCTAGAGAGCATTTCTTGAGGTCTGAGAAGAAGAAAGAGTTTCGGGTATATGCGAAAGCATCAAAGTTTATACAATTTTTCATTGCTTTGATTTTGTCGGCTTTTTAAAATGATTGATAAATATGATTTAAACGTCCTCAAAGTATGCAATACAATTTTCTAAGTTGAGTCGTTAATTATACCCTTCACCACCATAGGTGGAAAGGGTATTATAAATTATGTAACGCATAGAAATATTGGTCTGAGACCCACTTTTAAGTATATTTACAGATTTACACTTTCTGAGTCAATTTAGCAATGTCCATCCATCCGTCTGGCTGGACCCCCATGCAAACCTTGTTTTTATTCGATTCGTAATTTAATTTTGTCCGTTTTTTAAAAGGAATTGATGAAGAACATTATCTTCAACCTACTCAAAGTATGCAATACAATTTTCTAAGAAGAATCGTTAATATTTATTCGATTCCACAAAGACAATAATACTCAATTGGAAAAATATACTACATGATTGTCCCTAAATTTTGTGATATTATCAATATTCCAAGCACTGTGCAGCTTATTTGTACTTTTTCACTTATCTCCAGTAAAGGCCTTTTGAGTAAACCCCTTAAATTTTAGCCTCTGAACTTTTATGATATTTGCTTGGAATTGTATATAACATTTTACCTACGCAAAACATTCGGTTTATTTGTATTGTATTTTTCCTATTTGTAGATTTTTTTGTCAGTGATATGTTTTTACGAGCATTGCGATGACATTTTTTGTTCTTTTTTTTTTTGTTTAAATTTTTTATTGTCTCTTAACAAATTAATGGTATTCTATTGTATTGTCATTTGTTGACATATTCAGTTCATTAATATTGTTGCTAGTGTTTTGTGTTGTTTTTTCCATTTTCCTCTGCCACTAAACGATTTCCAACAGTTTTTATTTTTAAAGTCAGTTTTTTATTTAAAAAAACTAGACTGTCCCAGAATCGTAACAATAAATAAAATTTGATGAAAAAACTAATGATAAAATAAGATTTTTTCAAAAATATAAATCGCGCTGCATACTTTTAGGATGCTTTGCTGTTTTTCTGTTTCTTTAGTGTATGGTTGGTTAGTGTTGATCATTACTGAATTAAAACTGTGGAGCATAGGGCCTTAAACCTTTTTTAGTATTTAACAATATTTCCAAATTTTATTTCTACAAAAAAGTAGAAATACAAGAAGTTTTTATATATTAAAGAAAATTAAAAATTTTATAGAATTTTTATGCCCTTGGCTAAGACCGAATTACACCATTCCAAACGAAATTCATTATGAATTAAAAAAATATCTTGTGTTGCATACTTTTAGGAAACTCTTAGTTTATCTAGTTATCCAGTGTTATGAATTGACTATAGGGTATTTTATTGCTGTAATAAATATAACCATATATGATTTTTTCAATATTTACTTTTTTCTTTATTTTATTGCATTTTACTGAGTTTTTGCTGCACAGTGCATTACTAGTATTGTTTTTTATGCATATTATTGGAGGAAATAAATCAGTTGTAAATGTTGACGAGGTCGATTGTGTGTAGTAAAAAAAAATGAAAAAACTGGTGAAAAATAAGGTTAAAATATACAAATACTCGAGTGTTTTAAAATAAATTTGTATAATACTTATACATTAGGGTGCATTTTATTTTACCAAAGTGCGAAATTGTACCGTAAACCTCCCAGAAATGCTATATGTAACATAAAAACATGCTGGGCAATTTTTTTCAAAATTGCATAAGGGAAAAACGTGTCGCATCTTCCCCTAAAATGTTAAGGCTTTTTGCAAGGGAATAATGGGAGTATTTTCGGTTTTGACCAAATTTTAACCCCTAAAAAATTGGAGTATTTCCGGTTTTTATTTAAAAAACTTTAAAGGGATATAAAAGAGAACTGAAGTAGCTTTATTTAAAGTTATTACATTTAAAAATCCATGATGTAGTTTCGGAGTTATTCCAATTTTCCCCTGAAAATTCGTGTTCTTGAAGATACGCCTAAGGATATGCAGTCAAAAAGTTTACTTAAGGATAAATAAATTTCAAAGACATGATTTACAATTCTTTGACCTGTCAGTACTAAATAGTTGAGTTTTGTTCAAATATAACTGAATTTTTGTAGTTTTTTCATACTAGAAAATTATACTTTTTTCTCAGGCCGCTTTCAAATATCATTTTTTAATTTTTTGAAAACTTTGCTTAACAAATATTACAAATAATAAAATTTCTTTAAGATATCATAAAACCAACAAATGGGAGAATAAAATACTAAAAACCGAAGTCAATATCTTTAACCGTTTTGTCATGCCTGCGATTTTAAAATGTATAATTTCACGAAAATCTGAATTGTTTGTAAATAATTTGGTATATGCTTGTTAAATTGTACAAATGTTCAAAGTAGTAGTGAATATATTTCCTCGGACTATCCTATCCTAGCTAGCAATTGGGAGATTGTTGATGATAATGTCAGCAAAATGAGTATTTTATGATTCCTTTTGATGATCAAAAACTGATTAATCAGTTTGGTGATCATAACAAGTTAACAAAAAGACTAATAGAAACGATTAGAAGGCGACTGGTTAAAAACAGTACAAACCAATCTTGCAAAATGTGCGTAGTCATAATATAATCACAAGAATGATCCTAATATGACTGTTTTTTATGGTGACTAAAAAAACCACAAAAAGACTCATGACTTATTGTGGGTGATAATCTTATCATAATAGTAAAGAAAAACGATTCATTGAAGACTCTTTTATGATTCCTTTTGATGATCAAAAACCGATTAATCAGCTTGGTCATCAAAAAAAGTTTATAAAAAGACTCATAGAAACGCCTAGCAATCGACTAGTTAAAAATAGTACAAAAAAATCTGTGTAATCATAATATAATCACGAGAATGATCATAATATGACTGTTTTTTATGGTGATTAAAAAAGCCTCAAAAAGACCTATAACTTATTGTGGGTGATAATCTAATCATAATAGTCCAGAAAAATTAGTTGTTAAAGACTCTTTTATGATTCCTATTCATAATCAAAAACTGATAAATCAGCTTGGTGATCAAAAAAAGTTTACAAAAATACTCATAGAAACGCTTAGCAAGCGACTTGTTAAAAATAAACAAATCTTGCAAAATGTGCGTTGTCGTAATATAATCACGCGAATGATCCTAATATGACTGGTTTTTATGGTGATTAAAAAAGCCACAAAAAGACTCATGACTGATTGTGGGTGATAATCTTATCTAATAGTAAAGAAAAACGAATCACTAAAGACGCTTTCTGAAAAGTCGCACGAAGGGTACCATTTTCTCAAACAAAAAAATCATTTTTGACCCATAAGTGATATCATAAATATTCATTTCAATCGTGCAGTGGAGTTAAAAACGACTCATATTTGATTAAAAATTTCAAAAAATGGTATATGTTATATAAAATGTATACGACATTTTTTTCAGTATTGGAGAAATTTAAGCCTTTCTTTCACGGGGTCAAAAGTCAGATTTTTTAGTTTGTCATTTGCTATAGGAAAATTAAAAAATTACGGAATATTAAGAATTTATTACCAAATTTTTTTCAAAATGCAAATATATATAAATTTTTATTAACATTAAGTCATTTACGGCTCAATTTTAAACTTTCGTAAAAGAAGGTACACCTTAATATATGTCTATACATATACATATGTATATGTTTTTTACAGTATATTTCAGTACATATTTGCTTTGAAGTTTAAATATGCCATAAATTTGGCCTTTTATGAGTATTTTTAATATATAAATGTATGTACAAAAGTTATTCACTTGATTACGCAAATAATTGTGAAAATTTTATTAGGTCACCACTTTATTATTGTAAATGATTGTGGCTATTTTATGATTTTTCACTCTCTCTCCCTCACTCCTTTCCACCTAAATGTAGGCAATAAAAATAAAATTTTATTGTGTTGCTGAAATCTAATCGTTATACAAAATCAAATTTTGTGTGGTAATTTGTATTTCAAAAGTACTTAAATGAAATATGTAATATAAATAGTATTGATGGCACTTTATATTGAAGACAATTTACAAATTTTGTATTTGCCTAAAATTATGTATATAGACTTTATATTATAGAGAGATATTTTACAAAATATAAGTTGTTTACTAAATAAATTATTATGAAATGTCATTAACCTGGGGGCTTTCAAACGAAAACAGGCGTTGTGAAAATGTTCAATTTTGTAAGCCTAAAAGTATGTTGTTTATTGACAAATACTTTTTAATGTAATATCTATAACATGAGGTTAAAGAGACTCTTGAACAAAAATTAAGTTTTATAGTTTTAAATAACACATTATGTAGATATTGTATTAATGTTATTAATTATTATTGTATTGATAAAATTAAGAGCAAATTTTGAGGAAAACTATAAATTTATAGTACATTTGTCTTGAATTTTGAAATTAATGTTGAATTATAATGCAAGAAATTTAAATTTCTAGTCGTTTAAAATGCATTGATGTATATAATGACTTTGTATTTCAAAAATCTTGTTGCATACTTTCAGAAGATTATATATAATAATAAGCAGGCGTAGGCAGCCCCTACCACCAGAAGCCGAAAAACTTTTGTAATTATGTATCGTAAATACCACGATCATTAATGAAACTCGTGGCAAGTGAGTATTAAAAGAGTTTGGATGTTAACAGAGACGGTTGATGCCGATAAAAAAGTTTTCTATAGAAAAATTGTTGATACAAAAAATTTTCTATAAAAAAATTTTTGATGAAAACATAAAAAAAAATTGGAGTAGAAAACTTTTCGGTAAGTTTTTTACTAGTATAAGCCTACTTTATCTCCAAAGCAGATAATGTTTTAAATTGCGAACACCCCTTTCAGTACAAATTTGTATGAATAGACAGACAGACATCTTTTAATCGACTTAGAAAGAGATTTTGAATCAATCGATCTCAGAACAATATTTCTTCGATCCTCCCAAAAATATGAAATTCGATTTTATTTTTTAGTTGACGAAAATTTTGCTTACTTTTAAAGAACTTCAGCAGTTTAGTCTAAATCGGGAACCCCAATATTTGAGTTTATATAAACATATTACTTTAGTAAAATTATTTCAGTTTAAGAAAATTTTTAACAAAATTTAACAACATAATAAAAAAGCCTCATAAAGTAGGCAATGCGATTTTCCACATTTAAAATCACATCGAATGCGAGGTTATTGAAGTTCAAAGTTTAATATTATGTAGTATAATTTTAGGGTAAAAATTGAATCATTACTAAATAACTAAAGTTAAAGAGCTGATATTTGAATAGGAAGCTATGGTCAAATGGTGACCGATTATAACAAAATTTAGCACAATGGCTGGCATTGACATAAAACTTCCCTACACTGTTTCCGTAAGTGTTTTGTATGGGAGCTATGGTTAAATGTGAACCAACTTCGAACCAAATTTTATCATCATAACTGTTAAAACTGTCATAACTGTTAAAATTTTTCTTTAGAAAAATTTTATATAAAATTTTTTTTTCAAAAAGAAGTGTATTTGCATTTGATCCCAAACCTGTTACATTTATTTATTAATGTAACAGATCAATTTATTGATAAAAAGCCAAAAAATGTTTGCGGAGAAACCAAATTCCTCGACGCGTTTCGATGGTTGGTTAAGCCATCTCTTCAGGAGGATTATCCCCAATTTAGACAGATCGAAAACATCGCATTATTACTAAATTTACAAACATAACTATTAAGAATTATGTTTATAAACCAAAAGTAAAAGCGTAGATTAATAATTTTTTTCTATAGAAAAATTTTATATGAAATTTTTTCTATAGAAAAATTTTATATAAAATTTGTTCTATAGAAAAATTTTTTATATAGAAAAATTTTCATTATAAAATTTTTTCCATAGAAAAATTTTCATTATAAAATTTTTTCCATAGAAAAATTTTCATTTTAAAATTTGTTCTATAGCAAAATTTTTATTTTAAAATTTGTTCTATAGCAAAATTTTTATTTTAAAATTTGTTCTATAGCAAAATTATCCTTTTAAAAATTTTCTATAGAAAAATTTTCATTATAAAATTTTTTCTATAGAAAAATTTTCACTATATTTTTTTATCGAAAAATTTTCATTATTAAATTTTTTCTATAAAAAATGTTCATTCTAAAATTTTTTCTATGGAAAAATTTGTATTATAATATTTTTTCTTTAGAAAAATTTTCATTATAAAATTTTTCTATAGAAAAAATTTCATTATAAAATTTTTTCTAAAGAAAAATTTTCGTTATAAAATTTTTTCTAAAGAAAAACTTTCGTTGCAAAATTCTTTCTATAGAAAAATTTTCATTATAAAATTTTATATATAGAAACATTTTCATTATAAAATTTTTTCTATAGAAAAATTTTCATTATAAAATTTTGTCTATAAAAAATGTTCATTGTAAAATTTTTATTTAAAATTTTTTCTATAGAAAAATTTTCATTATAAAATTTCTTCTATAGAAAAATTTTTATTATAAAATTTTTTCTATAGAAAAATTTTCATTATAAAATTTCTTCTATAGAAAAATTTTTATTATAAAATTTTTTCTATAGAATAATTTTCATTATAATATTTTTTGTATAGAAAAATTTTCATTTAAAATTTTTTTTATAGAAAAATTTTTACTATAAAGTTTTTTCTATAGAAAAATTTTCGTTACAAAATTTTTTCTATAAAAAATTTTCATTATAAATTTTTTTCTTTAGAAAAATTTTTATTATAAATTGTTTTCAATATAAAAATTTTCATTATAAAATTTTTTCTATAGAAAAAAGTGAATTTTCTATAGAAAAATTTTCATTTTAAAATTTTTTCTATAGAAATTTTCATTTTAATATTTTTTCTATTGAAAAATTTTCATTTTAAAATCTTTTCTATAGAAAAATTTTCATTATTAAATTTTTTCTATAGAAAAATTTTCATTTTTTGGATAAAAAAATTTTCAATATAAATTTCTTTCCATATAAAAATTTTAATTTGAAATTTTTTCTATAGAAAAATTTTTATTTTAAAACTGTTTCTATAGAAAATTTTTATTATAAAATTTATTCTATAAAAAAACTTTAATTTTAAAACTTTTTACTATAAAAAATTTTTCATTTTAAAATTTTTTCTATAGAAAAATTTTTATTGTAAAATTTTTTTGATAACAAAATTTTTATTAAAAATGTTTTCTGTACAAAAATTTTTATTTTAGCATTTTTTATAGAAAAATTTTTATTATAAAAATCAATTATAATTTTTTATACTTTGTTTTAAATAAATTAGAAATAGGATAGCTCTTATTAAAGGACCCTTTATTTAGAATGTTAAGAAAGAGATTCATGAATGAAGAAAATATATCTCAATTTATTGATTTTAATTTACTATTAATTTTTTTTATCTATTTAAATCCGATAAGACCCCAGAATAAGCTCTAAAATACTATTAGCTGTTTCCATTTTAAAAATTAACTTATTAACACATAAGTTCTTTTGTTGAACATTTTATTATTGGTATTATCAAATAAAATAAATAATTAATAATGTAATTAACTTTTTAAATACATTCCAAACCAAACTCTAAAATTAAAAGCTTTTCAAACCCAAACCACAATTAAATGGTTTCATTTACAAAATGTTTTAAATTCATATAAATATTTAATATAAAATAATTTATGTAGCATACTTTTAGGAGCATTTATTTTAAGTTAATTTTAAGGCTAATGCTTAACCCCTAAAGCATAAATTATAATGTTTTTAAAGGCTTGAAGACTAAAAATACACCTGAGATAAATGAAAACCTTGAGGCTAAAATATTTCTGTCAAATGATAAAGGCTTATCAATTTCGTATAGGAGTTTAGAAAATCTTTGGTTTATTTTTAAAGTATACTTTTAGGTTTATCTTTTTAGAGACTAAATTAAGGTGAATTTATTCAAAAATTTAGTTTTTAGTTAGTTTTTATTTTCTAAATCATGATTTATGTTGTCCCAGAACATAAAACATTTCTCAAAACCACACAAATAATCTTCAAAAAAAATATTATTTTCTATTTTTTAATGGCTTTGTTAAGTTGTCATATATCTTGGGCTATGAATGAATGAAAAAAAAAATAATGAACAAGTGTTACTTTGCCATTTTTTCGTTTAACCTAAAAATATAAATCTTTTTTAAAGTGAAACCCCAAAAAATACCCCCTACCCTTAAAATAAGTACAATAAAATTCAGCTGTTTCCGGTTTTTCTTTTGTAAACATTAAAATGAAAAACGTAAAAGATATAACGACAACAATATGCAACACTTATTCAAAAATAAAATAAAAAAATGATGAGTTTTCCCCTCGTTTTTCGTTCTTTTTTTATTTAAAACGAAAATCATGTTCAGGATTTTTTGACAAAGGGGAATTGAAAACTACCAGCTAAAAGGGAATAATAGTACGAATACATTTTTTGAAACATTAAAATTATACAATCGTGAAAATGTGCTGATATCTAAAGGTATGTATGAGGGAATTTTGTAAGATATTTTTGTATATGTGTATATAGGTATGTTTGCATAAAAATACAATATAAATGTATAAATATTTCTTTTATTATTATGATTATTACATTTTATTATAAGTACCCTAATATAACGCTTCGTTATAATACTTTAATGTGTAAATTGTACCCAAAATTCGTGTACTTACGAGCAGAAAACGTAACACACAAAAGGAAAAATTATAGTCAGAAATAAAAAAGCCAGAAAGTAAAGTTGGCCATTTAAGGCCATAAAATACCCTATACCACTAAGTTATATAAATTTTTATTGAGAATTGTAAAGAAAAATAGTGTATAAAAACCGTACACCATTTTTATTATTCATTATTTTTATTATTTCACGTGTAAGTGCAAGTTTGGTGTTTTAACGAGTTGTTACTCCGAACACAATTTCAATGAAAAATAGTGTACAGAAAGCATACACTGTTTTTATTAATCGCTTTTTTTATAACCACCATCAAAAAGAATGGGGGTATATTGAGATTGTCATTCCTTTTGTATTTTCCTTAATATTGGCTCAAAAACCAAAACGGATTTATCAGGTATGTGATGGACATTTTTCGTTTTCAAATCGATCGATTTCAGACATATTTTTTAGCTAATTTTCGGTTATTTCTCCAAAAAAAATGATGATTGAGCAATGTCTGTCTGTCTGT
Organism: Stomorhina lunata; assembly: GCA_933228675.1. Lineage (NCBI taxonomy): Eukaryota > Metazoa > Arthropoda > Insecta > Diptera > Rhiniidae > Stomorhina > Stomorhina lunata. Next base: position 43,380,132 of record OW121744.1, read on the forward strand.
CTGTCTGTCTGTCTGTCTGTCTGTCTGTCTGTCTGTCTGTCTGTCTCTCTGTCTGTCTGTCTGTCTGTCAGTATGTCAGCCTTTCTGTCTGTCTGCTGTCTGCCTGTCTGTCTGTCTGTCTGTCTGTCTGTCTGTCTATTTGTCTGTCTGTCTGTCTGTCTGTCTGTCTGTTTGTCTGTCTGTCTGTCTGTCTGTCTGTCTGTCTGTCTGTCTGTCTGTCTGTCTGTCTGTCTGTCTGTCTGCTGTCTGTCTGTCTGTCTGTCTGTCTGTCTGTCTGTCTGTCTGTCTGTCTGTCTGTCTGTCTGTCTGTCTGTCTGTCTGTCTGTCTGTCTGTCTGTCTGTCTGTCTGTCTGTCTGTCTGTCTGTCTGTCTGCTGTCTGTCTGTCTGTCTGTCTGTCTATTTGTCTGTTTGTCTGTCTGTCTGTCTGCCTGTCTGTCTGACTCCCTCTCTGTCCGTCTGTCTGTTGAAATCACGATAACGACTAAAGAAGTTAGGTCACTGAAACTTCACACAGATATTTCTCATTTCTGGGAAAATTTTGGTGTTGAAATTGGGAAAATTGGTTCATATTTGACCATAGCTCCCATATAACCTCGTCTAGGCAAATCGCTTATTTGCTAATAAATGACAAATTATAAAAGCTATGATGATAGAATTTGGTAAATAGAAGTCTTACATAAGTCTCAAGAAGCATATGAAATTTCATCGAAAGTGGTTCACATTTAACCATAGCTCCCATATAAAGCACTTACGGAAACAACCTAAATTCCATCATAAATACACTTGAATGCCAATAAATGATAAGCTGTAATAGCTATGTCCACTAAATTTAGCACAAGAAAGTCTTATGTAAATACCAGTCAGTGTGCCAAATTTTGTTACAATAGGTCACTATTTCACCATAGCTCCCATATAAAAACTTACGGTAATACAAAATACAAAAAGAAAAGTAGGTTTGACCGTCAAATAAAAGCGCGATAGCGAATTAACGAAAAAAACAAAAGTATTTTCGATATCTTGAAAAAGTTGTGTATTGAAAATGGGCGAATTCGGTTCACATTTAGTTAGAGATCCCATATAACCCCGCCCCGGGAATCACATTAATGCTGACAAATTGAATACAATTGTAAAAGCTATGTCGACTAAATTCAGAATGTCGAAGTTTTATGCAACTATTGATCAGTATACCAAATCTAATAGGAATCGGTCCATATTTGACTATAGCCTTCATATAACAACCACTCCCAGAGTTCAAAAAAATGTAACAAAGACCAGTTAAAAGCAATTAAATTAGAAACAATGACTGAAACAATGATTGCAAGTATAAGCTTTATATAAATACCAGCCAATGTGTACATTTTGTAACAATGGGTCAACATTTGGCTATAGCTTTAATATATATAACAACCCCTTATTATATATATTTACAATCAAAAAGATTTGGAGGAACATTCAGTATATGTGACGAACGAAATAGAAAGGGGCCTAAGGGTAAAATCCGGTTTTGTTCAGGAAAGCCATTTTAAAGATTTAAATATTATTTTTACCTTATTTTTTACCCTTATTTGTTTACCCCAAGGTCCCTTTCTCTATGCGATGTCACATATAAAGAAAATGCAAACAATATTCAGACTTTATATATGGTACATGCATTAGGAGTTCCTAATGCTTCGTTGGAAAAAAGATTCTTTAACAACTTCGGATTCTGAAAAGTACCACAAAAAATTGTTAGGTAACCAGTTCAGGACTCAGCAAAACGGAAAAACTCAGAAAAAAAACGTTTCACAAACGTTTGCTGAGTGATGAGATGTTATTTACAGCTTTAAATGCTTTTGATACTCCTGCTTACTAGTTTCATTAATGATCGCGATTTTTACGAAAACTACAAAAACTTTTTGGCTCCTGGCAGTATGGGTTGCTAGTCTAAGCGTAAGCCACAACAAACTATTCGCAAACGTTTCTGAGGTTCTTTTGTTCTTAAATATACGATTGGTGTGGTAAACTGAAGCAAAGGAGATGTTCGAAAAGAATAGTTTTTGTTGTTTGCTTGAATTCGTTTTGTTTAGTTCTTTTACATCGGTAGCGTGTTATTGCTGTATTCTTACCGCCGATTTAAGATGTTATGCAAATTGTTCCTTATAGCCACAGATATATTGAAAAACGATGGATAAACAGACGGAAGACGAATATTGACTAAACAAGTAATTATAAATCGACCTATATATAAAACTTAAAGTTTTAGTAATTGTGTAAGTTCCAATTATTATGCCCAAACAAATCTAACGAAACCTTCCGTCCTAAGATTATATAGGGTATCATAAAGAAAGGAAAATACTATACCACACAAATTTGCTATTGAATATAATGGAAACGACACACGCACTCTCCCATACACTTACCAGGAAAAAGGTTAACAAAACAGAAAAAGACACACAAAAAAAATACTTGGCTAAAAGGAAATGTTATAATTCTAATGGTGGAAGTCACACAGTTGTCGTTGCACAGTGTCGTTTTTTCATATATCTAGGCAAATAAGTTTTTTGTATAAAAATAAAGTTTAAAGAATTTTGTTTTTAATGTCTTATTCGTTCATGGTGTTTATTCAAAAGAGGCTAAAAAATTACACGGTGTTCTAAATGAGCAACTTTTGTAAAAATTGGAATTTAGACTTAGGTAAGGGATTTTAGACTTAGGTAAGGACATACAAAAACCATTTTTAAAGATTTCGAAACACACGCAAAATTTTGAGATATTTGCAAAAACTGTTTTCGCGTAGGTCATAGTATTTAACTCTCACATTTGCAGAGCGATTTTAAAATTTTAAACTGTTTTGGAACGTTAAGGGATCAAGCTTTTACAAGATATATGTATAGGGCTTATATTCTAATAAATTAGATAAGTCTTTATCAAGAGTTTTGTTTTTTTTTTTTAATTTTTTCGTAATCTTTAAGACTAAAAGCTATTATTTCAAGACTTTTCTATAGAAACCTATTTTATTTTATACGAATTTGAAGCTAGTTATATATAGAATAAAACTAGATATTGCTTATTGATATCGGTTTACATTTACAAAAGTAATTTAACTTTTTTCAAAGTTAAAATTTTTCGACAGCAAACAAAATACTTTATTGATCTTATCCGATCAACACATGATCAAATGCATAGTTTAATATTCAATTTATTTTGAATAATTTTCAGTGGCGCCATCTATTGGGAAATAAATAACACTAACTTAGATCAGCATGATCAAATGCACAGTTTACAATTTAATTCGTGTTGAGTAATTTTATGTGGCGTTACCTGTCGGAATTTGGTCATATCAACATAGAAACCTTCGTCGGTTCATGCGGAATAACTTTGCTGAAGATCACAGCAAGATTAAATGCACAGTTTCAATTTAATTAATTGGAAGCCATTTTCAGTTTTGCCACCTGTCGGAACTTGCTCATACCACCTTCGTCGGCTCATGCGCAATAACTTTGCTGAAGATCATAGCATGATTAAGTGCAAAGTTTAATCATTAATTAATTTTAAGCAATTTTCGGTGGCGCCACCTGTCGAAACTTGGTCGTACCAACTTAGTAATGTTCGTCGGTTCATACACAAAAACTTTTCTTAAGATCATAACATGATCAATTGCACAGATTACAATTCTATAAAGGACATACAGACACACAAACAAGCATTCTTATATATGTGACGCGCAAAATAGAAAGGGACCTAAGGGTAAAAACCGGTTTTGTTCAGGAGAGCCATTTTAAAGATTTAAATATTATTTATTTCCTTATTTTTTTATCCTTAGGTCCCTTTCTCTATGCGTTGTCACATATACATATGTGATGCGCAAAATAGAAAGGGACTTAAGGGTAAAAACCGGTTTTGTTCAGGAGAGCCAACCCTTGGGTTCCTTTATCTATGCGCTGTCACTTATAGATTTCTGGTAAAAATATTTACATGCGTAGTATCATTATAGTACTTAGTACATGGCCTAGTCGCAATATGTAAAACTTAATAACTTTTCGATTTTTCTTCCGATTTAAAAAGTTAAAAATTTGAAACTAAATTGTAGTTATATATTGTTATAAACTTTTATGAGCTTTCATATAAGAATAAGCAATAAAAAGCTATTGAAGTTAGAAAAGTGGACACATTTTTTTAGATATTCGAAACAGCAAAAAATACTTTTGATTTACAAATGTATCAAAAATGATATGCCATTATGAAAGCGCAATCAGTTTTCTGTTAAAAGAAATAAAATCGGATACAAACTAGCTAAACTTCAGGTCGATAAGTTGACGAACCTCATTAAAATCAGTTTTTTGCGTATAACTCCTAAAGTTGAAGGTATTTCTGAATTTTTTTTTTCATGATTTCGCATTTACTCAATAAGCCCTATAACCCAAGCTAGGCCATTTCCCGAGTGTTATTAATCATGTTGTAGATGGCAACAAAAATTAATTCTAGTTGCCAGTTAAAAGTTATTTCATCAACCGGGAATTTGTAGTTGCTGCGATTTTTATTTTATAAGAAAAATTGGAAAAAAAATATTCCCATAGTCCTTAGATAAGCACATGTGTGCCATCTATATATTCCACAATGTTCTGAAACTTTATTAACAAATCAAATAATGGCTCGGTTGTGTATTGCAACTGAATTGTCAGACGCAATACAACTTTGTTTACTGGGCCCTAATTACCGCATACGATATCGATCGAAATTTTAGATATTTTGAAAACATTTGTATAGCATACTTTATGGATAATCAAAATTATTAAAAGATGTATAGTTAACTATTTTTGTAGTTATTTGACAAACGATGACCAATAGTAAAAGAGTTTTAATTGAACTGTATGTTTTTAAAAATGAATCAATATGGATACCAAATTTCAATTAAATTTTTGCATCGAAATAACTTTGAACATCCCTAAAGTATACTTCACAATATTAGCTTAAAAGTCTGAGTTTTCGATCGTTATTGAATGTGGTAATTTAGCCCCTGGTTGTGTTGCCAGTAGACGAAGTATCTAAAATTCGTATGCAATACACAATCGAGCCGTAAGTTTAAAGCTTCAAACTTCTTTAGCTTTTCGGTTGGTAGGGTTATTATTAGCTAGGGAAAATATTATAAAAGTGACTCAATCTTGACTGTTTACAATATTCTATCACCCACGCGACACTGTGCCTCACCAACGCCTCATAATACTTTTGATTTATGTTTGAATATTAAGCACAACAACTTTGCTAACAGCAGCAACAAAAAAATATTATTATTGTAATAAAATAATGGATATTTATCATAAAGAAAATAACAGAAAAAATATTTATATACATATAAATTATTTAAACATTAGTACTTTTAAGGAAGCGATACTAAGAGTGATTTTTACACAAGCGTAAAAGGAAAACAGTGGAAAGGAATTCCCATAAAGTGGAGTAAAAACAAAACAGGTGTTTAGCATTTTTATATACATGTAATAAATTTATTTATTAGACACAAGCTAATGCTAAAGAGGCCATAAAGTCAATAAAAGCTTCTACATGTGGATTAAGTTTATTTTAAATTTTAAGTTGAGAAAGGAAGTGTAGAGTGACTTAAGGCGCTCTTACACTCTGCGGTAGATGCTTAATAATAATAATAATCATAATCCATATAGATTATGGTAGAGAAATGTTTAATGAAATTTAAATTTAAAAAGCATTAGCATACATTAAGGCTTTTTGTGTTATAAAGGTTATAAAGGTTAGAAATGTAAGCAAAGAAATAGGAAAAATTTTGCTTTTAAACACATACAAAAGTAATTAAACAATAGACTTGATGGGAAAAAATGGCTATACCTAAAGTTTCTTTTCCACTGAGTTTAGTAGAACTAAGTTTTATTTTAATTAAAATTGTATTAGCATATTATAAGGCGTTTTAGGATTTTTTTGGGAATAAAACTAAAGTAAAAAGTTAACTTCTAAAATATTTATTTAAATCTTCTAAATAGTTTAGTGTTAAATTAAATTTAATTTGATAGAAATTTAATTTGATAAAAAAGAAATGAAAGTTAAGAAAAAGTTCGTCAAATCTGACATTCCAAAGTTTTGTTGCATATAATGAGGGCCCTAATTTCTGACCTTTGAAGGTTTATAGCGTTTATCGGATAATGAAACTATATCTGTGAAATAATTTCTATAGATTGTCTTTGAAAATTATCAGGAATATACATAGCATTTTATGCGTTCTGTTAAGGCATCGTATCACTCGAAAAATCATATTTAGCCCATTTCTGTTTGGCTTCAATTTTTTGCTGACAATGCTTTGCATTGAACGAAGACATCACTTTGGATGATTACACTGTGCTAGTTGAAATACTCGACATAAGGGAGACCTAGTGGGTAAAGATAATTCGAGTACGCTCTGGTTTTCGAGGTATCTAAACATGAGTGGAATATAGACAAGTACAAAAGCATTATGTTTACTGTACAACACTGAGCTCAAATGTGCTCTAATAGTCTTAAATATGCCCATCGACGGCAATAACACGCCATCGATGTAATAGAAATAAAATTGGCTATAGAAAGAAGAGCATAAAAAATGCGTTTAAATACTAACAAAGGGCGCAACTTTACATTTTTAAACACAGAAATTACGTGCAATTTTATTGATGAATATTTCTCTTTTTTACAACTTTTCACCTTTCCACAATCTCGTATGCTTTAAGATAACACGCCTTTGATGTAAAAAAAAATAATATTGGCTGTAGAAGGAAAAAGCATAAACAAGACTTCTAAATAATAACAATTGGACCAATTTCACTTTTTCTAAATACGGACATGACGTGCGATATCAATTTTAAAAATCTTTTCTTTTCATCACTTTCCATCTCTTTGCTATCCACTTTCGAAAGCCTACAGTAACAACATGCCGTCGATGTAGAACGAAAAGCATAAACAATGCAACTAAATAACAAATGTTTAATATTTCTCGTATTCACCACCTTTCATCTCTCTACTACTCCTTTCCAAAGAAGGCAAGTCTATTTGTATATACACTTTATCCAATTGTATAGGCAGTATTTGGTATAGAGTTATTCCAATTTATTTAAAAAAAAGTCTCAAGCAATTTTCAAATATAACAAAATAGACGCCATAGGTCAAAATCACTTTCTTTTAAATATACGAAAGTTTCATGCAAATTTGGACATTAAGAATGCATTGTACTAAGAGAAGCTGCAGCAGGTAAGAAAACGATGGTATTTTCAAAAAATATTAAAGATGTGGTTCCAAATTATATCAATAGGTCCTGCAAAAATTTAAACAATTTTGGATAATATCTCTTAAAAACAATACAAAATTATTTTCTTAAATCTCCTTAAGGTATGCCATAAATTTCGAATTAAATTGAAAGCTGTTTCGCCCCTAGAGTCTTGTTACGTATTTTATACAAATCATAACTTGAGAAGTATGCAACACAATCTTATTAAAAATAATCGTGGGTTGAGGCTTAAGCATTAAAAAGTATAACCCATAATTCCAGCAAAAATTTTGAAAATTTCTGACTTTTCAAAAGAATTTTAGCTAAGTTAAGTCACTTTTTTGGATTCTTAAGAGTTCAGAGTTCACCAACAAAATAACAAATTTTATTTACTGCTAAAGAATAAAAATGCTAAATAACATATTGACTTTATTTATATTCATGACATCACATCGATATCACTTTTACACATCTTTTACGATTATAGTTTTAGCCTAAGACGTGTATAAATTTAGCTTATAATATAAAACTAACACTAATATTTAAACATAAATTTCAAATAAAATTTCTATATATTTGTATTTCTATGCTAACAACACAAATCCACTTAAACAAATAACATATTGAGCTCCAGAGATTTAAGACAAATAAATAGAGAATATTTTCTTTACAAATCCCCCCTAAGATATGCTCCTTTAAATAGCTATAAAAAAATTTATTCATATACTTTATAAAAAAAAGAAGAAGAAAAAAAATTTTGTTTCCTTTTTTATGTTACTTAATGGCACATTTCATTTATTTCTTTTACTTTAATTTATTACCAATAAATATTGTTTTTATGCTAAAGAAGTGATAAAAAAAATTTACTACCACACATTTGTAAACATTATTTTTAGGGAAGCCTAAAAATATGCTAAACATTTTAGATACTTAACACATAACATCAAAAAAAATGGGGTCCTTAAATATTGTATACATAGATACAATGTATGCCTTTTTATATATTTCCAAGAAAAAAGGTTATTTTAAAGTAGAGGCTTAAAATGTTAGGTCATTTTTGGGTTCTTTTATATTATATCAAAAGGGTTAAACATAAAAAACTGAAGTGGATTTTTCTTTTTTTTTATACAAACATTTGTTATAAATTGTTTATATTTTTTTCACGATCTTTCACAAGTACACTTTAATTTGTTATGTTGTTATGAAAATGTTAGGTCCTTTTTTATGGATTTTTAAATAATCATCAAAAATATGTATTGGGTGAATTTATAGAATTTTTAGCTTAAACTTGAAATATTTTTTTTAAATTGTAACACTGTGTTATACGCTGCATTCGAAAATAGAAACTAAATAGTGAATATTGTAAAGGATGATTAATATCCTACCACTATTAGTGAACCGCCGTAGTATAACAGGTTAGTCATCCGCCTAGCATACCAGAGGTCCCAAGTTCAATCCCCGGCCAGACCCATTTAAAAAGAGAAATTAATTTTCAAAAAAAGCGGCGGTTCACCTCACAACTGAGCTAGCCACTGGTTATTGAGTATTAGGCTATGCAAAGCTTCTCTAACTAATGCATTCGCCGTTTGAAGCCGGCACTAAGACGTAGGTCCCTTTCAATGAGTCTAAAAATAAAATCGGATGCAGCTGAGAGAAGTAGCCTTGTTCCAATTGGAATGTTGTCGGGGAATTATGAATTACCAAATGTGAACAAATTTTTTTATAGAAATTTTTTTTTTTAACTATTTTTGTATGGAAATTTTTCTTAAAAAAATTTTTCTACAAAAATTTGGATAAAAAATTTTTCTATTTTGATTCTATAGAAAATTTTTTTATAGAAAATTTTTCTAAGGAAAATTTTTGTATCAAAAATTTTTCCGTAGGAAATTTTTTTATAGAAAATTTTTATTAAAAATTTTTCTATAAAAAATCTTTTTGTCAAAAATTTTTCTATAGAAAAATTTTTTATCAAAAATTTTTCTAAAAAATTTTTTTTATCAAAAATTTTTTTAACAAAAATTTTTTTAACAAAAATTTTTCAAAAAAAAAATTTTTATTAAAAATTTTTCAAAAAAAAATTTTTATTAAAAATTTGGATAAAAAATTTTTCTATAGAAAATTATTTTATCAAAAACTTTTCTATAAAAATTTTTTCTAAAGAAAATTTTTTTTATCAAATTTTTTTTTTGTTATTTTTTGATAAAAATTTTTATCAAAAATTTTTCTGTAGAAAATTTTTTTATCAAAAATTTTTCTATAAAGTTTTTTTAATAAAAATTTTGATAGAAAATGTTTTTATACAAAATTTTTTATCAGAAAATTGTTTTATCAAATAGAATTTTTTTTAGAAAATAGACAATTTTTTTATCAAAAATTTTTTTTATAAAAATTTTTTCTAAAGAAAATTTTTATCAAAAATTTATGTATCAAACATTTTTCTATAGAAAATTTTGTTATAAGATATTTTTTCATTCAAGATTTTTCTATAAATTTGTTTTTTATTAAAAATTTTTATCAAAAATTTTTCTGTAGAAAATTTTTTTTATAAAAGTTTTTTTAATAAAAATTTTGATAAAAAATGTTTTTATACAAAATTTTTTTATCAGAAAATTTTATTATCAAATAGAAAATTTTTTTAGAAAATAGAAAATTTTTTATCAAACATTTTTTAAAAAGATATTTTTATTAAAAATTTGCATAAAAGATTTTTCTATAGAAAATTTTTTTATCAAAAACTTTTCTATAAAAATTTTTTTTATAAGAAATTTTTGTAAAGAAAATTTTTTTATCGATAATTTATGTACCAAAAATTTTTCTATAGAAAATTTTTTTATAGGATATTTTTTATTAAAATTTTTTCTATAATTTTTTTTTTAATTTTTATCAAAAATTTTTCTATAGAAAATTTTTTCATCATCATTCTATAAAAGTTTTTTTAATAAAAATTTTGATCAAAACTGTTTCTATACAAAACTTTTTTATCAGAAATATTTCTATCCGAAAATGTTTTTATCAAAAATTTCTATAGAAATTTTTTGTATCTAAAATTTTTTTACCAAAAATTTTTCGGTAGAAAAAGTTTTTTTTTATCAATAATTTTTCTATATAAAATTTTTCCATAGATCATTTTTTATCAAAAATTTTTTCATAGAATATTTTTTTTATCAAAAACTTTTTTTAAAATTTCTTAAAATTTTCTTACAGAAAAATTTTTCATAGAAAATTTTTTTATCAAACATTTTGGTATAGAAAATATTTTTTATCAAAAATTTTTCTATAGAAAATTTTTTTTATCAAAAATTTTTCTATAGAAAATTTTTTTTATCAAAAATTTTTCTATAGAAAATTTTTTTTTATCAAAAATTTTTGTATCTAAAATTTTTTACCAAAAATTTTTCGGTAGAAAAAGTTTTTTTTAATCAAAAATTTTTCTGTATAAAATTTTTCCATAGATCATTTTTTATCAAAAATTTTTTCATAGAATATTTTTTTATCAAAAACTTTTTTTAAAATTTCTTAAAATTTTCTTACAGAAAAATTTTTCATAGAAAATTTTTTTATCAAACATTTTGGTATAGAAAATATTTTTTATCAAAAATTTTTCTATAGAAAATTTTTTTTATCAAAAATTTTTCTATAGAAAATTTTTTTTATCAAAAATTTTTCTATAGAAAATTTTTTTTATCAAAAATTTTTCTATAGAAAATTTTTTCTATAGAAAAATTTTTATATCAAAAATTTTTCTATAGAAAATTTTTTTTATCAAAAATTTTTCTATAGAAAATTTTTTTTATCAAAATTTTTTCTATAGAAAAATTTTTATATCAAAAATTTTTCTATAGAAAAATTTTTATATCAAAAATTTTTCTATAGAAAAATTATTTTATCAAAAATTTGTCTATAGAGAAATTTTTTTATCAAAAATTTTTCTATATAAAATTTATTTTATCAAAAATTTTTCTATAGAAAATTTATTTTATCAAAAATTTTTCTATAGAAAATTTATTTTATCAAAAATTTTTCTATAGAAAATTTTTTTTTATCAAAAATTTTTCTATAGAAAATTTTTTTTTATAAAAAATTTTTCTATAGAAAATTTTTTTTATCAAAAATTTTTCTATAGAAAATTTTTTTTTATCAAAAATTTTTCTATAGAAAAATTTTGTTATCAAAAATTTTTCTATGGAAAATCAAACATTTTTCTATACAAAATGTTTTTATTACAAATTTTTCTATAAAAATTTTTTATCAAACATTTTTCAATAGAAAATTTTTTCATCAAAAATTTTGCTTCAGAAAATTAGTGTATCAGAAAATTTTTTTAACGAAAATTTTGCTGGAGAAAACTTTTTTTTACCAAAATTTGTTCTGTAGAAAACTTTTTTTATCAGAAATTTTTCTGTAAAAAACCTTTTTATCAAAAAATTTTCTATAGAAAATTTTTTCATCCACAGTTTCTCTACGGAAATTTTTTTTATCAAAAATTTTTCTATACAAATTTTTTTTGTAGAAAATAATTTTTGTCGAACATTTTTCCAAAGAATAAAATTTTTCTATAGAAAAATATTTTGTTAACATTCTAATCTCAACTGAATTGTTTTAATACTACTGTTCACTAGTTTCATTTAAGAAAATTACAAAAGGTCTTCGGCTCCTGGTGGTATGGAGTGCATATCTTTGACACATCGAGACATAATAACACATCGACACATAATAACAAGTAAGAGTGTTATATTCAACTCTCACTAGTTTTCTATACTCACCATCAAACTGTGACAATTAAAGAGCTACTTCGTATGAAGCTGCTCAGGTTAAAAGCAGGCCAAAGTCTCTCAATTTCTCTCTTATTTTGTGTTTATTTTGCTACCCCTAGGGTTAGCAAAATTTAAAATCAGAGAGACTTTGCCAACATTGGTATAAAACTAAAGACTTTATAGTATTGAGGGTTATATGTGAGCTGTTATGGAATGCGAACCGAAAAATATATACACTGTCTTCGGTGGCTAAATCTGGTATAATTATACCTTTATAATTATCTAACTATCTACTTTCTTTATATTTTCCGGGATTTCGAGTTGTGTTTATATAGAAGATATCCCGGAATGAAACCAGGCAACAATTTTTTCTCATGTGTGTTGAAAAGGGTTTCCTGAGAAAGAGGTTCTATGAAAACCAAGATGAAATGTGAAACGATTGTTATTCATATACATAAGTCTTATTTGTGCTTACTTTGGTCATAGCTATAATAATGACTCATTAAAATGGCTTCAAGGTATATCAGTGTCTTCCAAGATCGTGTTTAAATATTTAGGAGCTATAATTAATTCTGTCCCGATAGTCAGTGTATGTATTCGCTAGTGTAATTTTCCTAATGAAATCATTATTGTACAGCTCTGAATCAAATAAATAGTAAACTATACATTTTTTTTGCTTTATAAATAAATATAAAAAATAATTATAAATAATTAGCATACATTTGGGGCACATTAATTAGTTGCTTGTCAAAGTATACATTAGGGGATCTCAAATTAAAATGTTCGCTTAAGTTGAGTATAATTCGCTTAACCAGTTAGTAGATACTATGATACTATGTTACTGATTTATGTAACGGCTTAAATTTGAGATCAGGGTAATAATTAAAAATTTTACATATGTGCAAATCCTGCGTGACGGACGATACATTTGTACGGATTTTGTTGTACTTAAATGTATCCTATTGCCGTTCTACACTAGATATCTTTGCACAGATTTCCGATAATATTAGCCCATCGATTGTGCTATCGAATGGTATTTGTTAGTTTATATACTTTTTTTTAGATGGACGAAACAGTTTTTACTTGAATGTTTTTGATTAGGAAAAAATTCATATTTCAAATTTTTTTAAGGATTTGTTAATCAGTTAAAATAATGGTTTTATTTGTTAATGAATTTCATCTCCTTCCTTTTCATGTTCGCGGTTTAAATGCGATTTTTGGGCACTTATGTATTCATTATATATTCTGAAAGATTAATATATGATCAAATTTTTTCATAAACACAAATACGTGATTTTGACAGTTTTAAAATTTTGTCGTTGGTTTAATGTTTTTCGGATTTGCCCATATTCGGCTTAAATTTATTACCCAAAAAAGACGCATTGAATGCAAAATGTTGACTGAATTATCATTTCAAAGAGATCTAAGTCCGGAACTCATGGGTCAAATCACCGCATTCGGTACGATCGAAAACTCAGACTTTTAAGCAAATATTGTGTAATATACCTTAGGTTTTTTTCAATTTTTTATAAACCCAAATATGTATGCACCCTAATATACCTAAATAAAAGCTGCAAATTTCGGCCATTGGGGCGTCAATCAAATTAAAAACATGCCCAGTTTTTTACGTTTTACCTGTTGGCAAGTAACCAGGTGTTTAAATTCTCACTACAAGTCTAGAATAAAAATATGGGTATGTTTCAGCTTTAATTATATATGCCCAAACTTGTATAGGGAATTTGTACAAATTTTTCTAAAATACTTAAATCACCAAAAAGGGGCATACTAAAATATGTAGTTACTTATATAACAAAAACAGTATTGCTAATTATATAAAGCATACTTTTGGGAATAAAGTCATTAAAGATTTCAACAACATACTTTTAGGAGCTTCAAAATAGCTATATTTTTAATCAAATTTTAATAATTGCTAATTAAATATTTAAAGCTTTTAGAAAAAATCCACTATAATATTCATAATTTAACTTAATTAACATAATTCTAGTATATTTTACAGAGCAATTCCTAAAAGTATGCAAACAATTATCAGTAAAATCTCGTTAGTTTTTTAATTGAATCGACTATAAGTACATTTAATTTTTATTATTAAAATTAAAACGAAACAAGCAATTCAAATTGATTTGGTTTGAATTCAATATATTTAATTGAAAATGTTAATACAAGTTGTGGTGGCTATATTAAATACAGCCATAATAATAATAATAATTTCATAATTGTATTATAATTAAATTAATCTATATTGATATTTACGAAGCAATTATTATGACTTAAGTGTATTAAATTAATAACACCAGGCGACATATTTATCTTGTCTAACTTTACATTCGATATTCAGTGAAGTATGCTCTAAGATTTTTTCAAAAT